>JBCAUA010026485.1:0-12481 GCA_038406235.1 Peronia verruculata
GTGTACGTTACGCACGTTAAAGATCCCTTGGCAGTTGAAAATCGATGGAAGAGTAGGCCTGAGTGCCGCTGTGGGGGGCAAAATTCCCAAATTCCAAATTTCTACCCACAAAATTTCTCACCAAAAATTGGCAGCTTCTAAAAGCCGAGATAATCCTACTTTCATAGGATTGAAAGGCTTAAGAAAAACAACGCTCTAGGTAGACCAAAAACGACTCATTAAAAATCTGAATCTCAATACTGTTTACTTTTTGATGCGAATCATCGGAGTAAGAGCGGAATAGAGAGAGTGCCTCACTGATATGCCATAGACCTATTGCGTAAAAAAAAAACATCAAAAAACTGTCATTGTAGTAGCTCCTTATCACAATGCGATCAATATAGTAGGAACAATCAATCGATAGATCTAAAACTGATGAGTTTGCTGGGCTCATTCAATCAATAGATCTGACTAGTATGTATTTTAGCGCTGAATGACTTCCTAAATGATGTTAAATAAAGTATGTCTATTTTCCTTTTTTCCTTTCAGGCACTGTTCAGCCACATTGATGATTGCCCGCCAGAGGAGAATATCACCTTTAGAATAGAGATCAGGTATTGTTTCTGTGAGCATGTATCGTTGTTAGCCGTTGTTAGCCATGTTGCTGCTTTCTTCATGGTGTTGAAGGAATATCTGAAAATTATCCCCGTCTTTTTGATGATGCATTTCTAGTGGATGGGAAAATAAACCACTAGGTACACAGCTTGCTTTTGGCGTATAAAAAAGACAAATCTGAGCGTACAATAAAGAAACAATGAATTCCTGTACAATTCTGAGTTGTCAACAGGTGATGACAGCAAAGTGTTTCAAGGGTGACTTGGATGATATAGAAAGGAGGTGAATAGTGTAAAGAAAGACTAAAATAGTTTGACAAAGGGAAATTTTAATGAATTTTCCCGAGCCACAGCATTTTAAAACAATGACCATGAAAATATTCCCTGCTCCTCTCCTGTAGCTATACTTTAGTTCATAGGCTGCCTATGCCTTTTGAGATTTGTGATGAGAGCATCTGAATCTTTCAACTTTTTTACTGCTGGGATATTGAGACATCTTGTAACTGAAAGAAGTATCTCATTCTCTGTATATGGCTCAATAAAATACTCTCCAGTAAATCAATCGCAGTAGTATATAAAAAATTATAGTAATAATAAAAATAATGCCAGAAGTTTGCATGGCTCTCTAACTGATATCCTAATTTATTCAGTAAGTATCTGAAAATTGTCTGAACTGTTTCATAGATCTTACCGATCAGATCTTAACCCTATAAGCATCAATGGAAAGCCTAGGGTTATCTAGAATCAGATAAAGTTACTGTGGAACAGTGGCATTTCGGCCTCAAGGACGATACCTTGTATACTTTCCTTGTCATAACTGAGATAAAAGCTTATGAGAGAAACTAATTAATGTCATGTGGTTTGATTCTATGTTCAACCAGGTTAGTCCCTTGATACTTTGAGGGTGAAATCGAGATATGCTGGTAAGAATTTATTTAAATGTGATCTCCAACAGAGAAGGTTGCTTGCCAGTGACATATTTTTTATTTTCTCTGTCACCAGCTACCTGGAAATCTACAATGAAAGAGTACGTGATCTCCTGCACACACACAAGAAAAGCAGAAGAAAAAAACATGAGCGCTACACCCTCAAAGTCAGGGAACATCCCAAACTGGGACCTTATGTGCAAGGTAAGAGTTGTCTCATCTACCACACACTACTTTTTACAAGAAAAAAAAAAAAACCCAAAAAAACGTCTGTCTGTGGGATTTTTGTTTGGAGATTCTGTTTTTTGCTTTTGTTTTTTGCAGAAGGAAATTATTGCCACAAAGGATAAGAACGTATAATGATACTGTTAAGGAAAAGTTAATAAATTTCGTGGCTTTGACTTAAGGGATCTTCTTAAATTTGTGGGGCTGATTGAAAGTGGATGAGGTTGCAGTAATTGCTATCATAAATAGAGGTGTGCAACAGAGCTTTTCTTTGTAATATTTTTATAAAAAGAATGTGGACACTTTTATTCTTTACCTGGAATTGTTTTTATGTCTTACAGATCTTTCCAAGCATGTTGTTAAGGATTTTCATGAGATCCAAGCTTTGCTGGACAAGGGAAACGAGAACAGGTAAACAAATGATAATTTACTCTCTTGAATGTTGACAGATAAGAATAAGAGGACTCCAGGAATCTGTGCTGGTAGAGATTGATGGCTTGGTGTATGTGTGATTAAGGGAAAAAGAGATTATCAGTGCTAGTTCCTGTTACTGTAGAGGTCATAGCAGCTTTGCTAAGATTATCTCTGACAATTATGTATATCTGTTTGATTGTAAAATCAATAACACGAAAATTCTAAACATTTAAACGGGGAAAGATGGAAAAAACATCTGTAACTTCTTGAAGTGGGGATAAAACCACTGGCACAGTTTAGACTTCAAATAAATTGAGAGCTTTGCTTAAAGCTATCCAAATGTTTCCCCAAAATTATATTCAAATCCTAAATATCAGTTTGTTAAAACCTTGAGGAAAGTATACAGTTAACTTTTAAAGAGAATGCACAAATTGCAAAGTAAATGCATTATTATTTGGTGAAACAAAATAACAAGAACAATGCTATCAAGTATCATGGACAGATTAAACATGATTCAGGTCGCAAAGCAAGACTATATTTGCTTCATATCTGTATGCTAATGAAACGTAATTTTGAATTTCCTTTACTTCATTTCTTCCCTATTGTTAGAATTTTATCAGGGATTCTTTACCTGAGTGTTCAGTGGTCCACTTTTAAACAATCATTTATCTTTCTGAATTTGTTCACAGACAACAAAGAGGTGGCCAGAAATTCTGTTATAATTCCAATGTAAACTTATAAATTAAGCTGCAGTTAATTTAGGGCAGGAATAAAATGTATAATCACTACATCTTATGTTTGTTTCATTCAGATAAAATACCCACTTAAATGTGAAAAATAAGATAAGATGAGATGAGATAACTTTATTTTCCACAAAAAAGAATTTTTTTGTACATTGTAAAAACAATCTAGGTCCAGAATCATAACATATCGTAAAAATTATGCATAATATTAAATATATTGTTAATCATGTACTCTCTTGCATATCACCAATTAGAGAGAGGCTGAAGCCTGTGTGATATCTTTTGGCTGACACCTGATTTATTTCACTTTATTATATTTTGTATGTGGCACATAATTCTTTAAAGTTACTAAAAAAAAAAAAAAGGCAAAAAACTGCTCCTTGTTTGTTTTATCAGTCCAACTGTATTTTCTGTCTAAACATATTAATTCAAATCTCAATGGTCTGCAATCCGAAGGAATGAGTAATTTGTTATAATCAGTGATATATTCCCTAGTTGAGCATTGTTACGATTCTCTGCATTTTGCTATTGTCATGTATCTCAGAACCACAGCCTCAACACACATGCATGAGCACAGCAGCCGCAGTCACGCCATTGTCACAGTCAACCTCAGTCAGGTGAGTCTTACCTGACCTGTCAGTCTCCTTCTCTATATGTTAATATCACTCAATGACATGTTTACAATTACTTAACATAATCTACTGAAATGCGAGTGAAATGACAAAGAGGAACAGTGTTATATTTATTGTATGATCTTACCGTATGAAAATTAATATAAAAGTTTCAGGAAAATTCTGAGTTTGTTTGGTAACTACCTTTAACATTCGTAAGTGAAATTGTGTGTCTAAACTTTTTTCCAAAAATTCAGATCAAGCAGTTGCAATTGCATTATTTTGGCTGATATCAATTTTCAAATTGAATATAATTGAATATGGTTGGGTTTAATTCCAGGAGATTGGTAAACTAATATAATATGCCCAAAATATTTACATGCCGAGATCACATGCATATATATATATCAAAAGATACCAGATGCACTGACTTTCAGTAACCTTTTTCCCTGAGATATTTTATGTCAAGATGTGGACACTGAGCAGAAATAAATATTCCCTATTTATGTCACGTTCTGTCCTCTGCAACATGGATAGAAACAGGGAGAGATGACACTGCAAATATTATATTGGGGTCTCATAGTCTGATTCTCTTAACTGTTTATCCAATGTTTGATTTTCTTTTTCCAGGCCAAATTTGAGGATAACTTACCCAGTGAAATCATCAGCAAAGTTCATTTAGTGGATTTAGCAGGGAGGTAGGTTAACTGCTTTTATGTGGAACTTGGTCATTCAAAATTATTTATTTTGTGTACAACTTTACTACTTTCAATATTCATCATTTCTCTCAAGTAGATCATCAGTAGAAACAGTGAATACTAATATTTTCCTACACAAATTCATTTGAAAAAAACAAAAACAACAACAACAACAACAACAAAAAACAGGATCCATTTAAAAACTGATTAATTTAATTCAGAATGATACTCTTTCTTAATTCAGATTTATATTTCACGTGGAGTTTCATAACGTTTAATATTTAACACCAAGAGACTTTCACATTTTTTTTTTTTTTTTGAGACAAGATATTGTCAGAAATCAAACAGAAAATTCTAATTTGCCAAGATTGAGTAAATCAAGTAAATAAGATAACTACATGAGTCAGTTCAATGATAATTTGACAGTTTTGTATGACTAGTAATATTATTTGTGGTTTGTATCTAAGTCTCCTTGCTCACCCAACAGAGCTCCATGATGGAATGATCAATACGTCATAGACCTTTGCATTTTTCATTGTAATGAAAACCTATCAATATCACAGTGATTGATCCTCCCTCAACAGCTTTTGTAACTTTCACTGATTAAATACTGTACTCATTACCTCAATAACATCTGTACCATTATTGTACATTCTTCAGTGAACAGATAGAATGACTTGATTGTTAACAATGGGTCAAAGATTAAAGGTGGCCAAATTACACACAGCATATTATAGCAGTGATATTTTGTAACAAATCCTCCTTCAGTTTCTCATTGTCTTTTTATGATCTTATCAAAAGGTGAAGATTTTCGCAAGTGAACGCTCACAGCTTGATATGCCCACAACAGCATTAGGTTTATATTCCTCAATCTATTAGAGGCCAAAATTAATGTTCAGAAACTAAAACATTTCCCTCTTTCAAACTGCCAGCTTCTATTTCTAATCAGAGCACTGTTTGATCTATGGATACCACATTGCATAGCCCAATGTTTTCCACCAATGCCCATTTTGTATTGATGGCATTCAATAATCAATCCATTTTTAATGCACAGAATGTGTTATAAGCTTATCGGAAGAAACATGCAGGAATATTCAAGCTGGCTCATTTCCAGATCAATGCTCGATAGATTTACGAATTTATAATGCATGGCAAAAAATGACAGGCTCAACTTAATGACATTTCAGGCTGCAGTTGACAGTAATATGAATAATAAATATGTGATAGCTTTGCACCGAATGCCAAATCCTGGGCAGAAACTTGAGACAATATAAAACAAGACAATGATTTCTTAATATTGCATAGCATTAAAACTGTTTCTTGATATGGCCAGTATGGTACATTTTTAAATAATTATATTACGCATTTAGCTTCCAGTCCTTAGAGTACGAGAATAGGATTATCTCGGTTTTAAAATTTCAAGGGCTTGCCCAGTTTGGTGATGAGAGTTTTTATGGGTTAAAATTTGGTATTTGGAAATTTGAACGGACGACGGGGTCTTTGCCTATACTCCATCAGATTTTTAACTGCCAAGGGTTCTTTCACGCGCGTAAAGTATATACGAGAGCTTTAATGGTGATCATTCTTATCTGAGAAGACTAGATGTCATGCTTCGCTATCAAAACGCCAGGGGACACTTGAGTCACTGAAAAAAGCAGGCCAGTCTTAATCTTTTGGTATCCCACGGTAGGACTCAAACAAGCGACAATGTCATCAGAAGGCAGATGCCTAATCCGTCGGCCACAATGTCTCCCTATGACACAACAAAACGAAAGGTTCCCTGACATAGCCAGTAGGGCATACTAAAATAAAAGGTGTCTTACTATGGCCGGTATGGGATACATATAGTTGTTATAGATAAATCTCTTCCCAGTGAAAGTCTATGAGAATATTGGGACATGTATAGTATATACGTTTCTTACGTTAAAGAGCTCTTGGTAGTTGAAATCGGATGAAAAGTTGGCGGATACGCTGATGTCAGGGGAAAATTTCAAAATTCCAAATTTCAACCCCCCAAAATCCTTCTCACCTAAAACAAGGCAGACACTTATAAAGCCTAGAATTCCCTTCTGTTTTAAGATTGAAAGATAAGAAAAAAAAAAAAAAAGAATAAAAAGAATGAAAGACGGCTTTGGAGCAAAATGTCACAAAGTAGACTTAAGTTGTGAAGCAGATGAAAAATTTGTGAGCCTCTTTAAGTTGTGTTGTCGATTGTTCTCGCCTGTTTTGTCCAGCCCCCCTGCCCCCCCCCCCCCTCCCCCCAATGATAAGTGGCATGATAGAAATGTCGGACAGGGATTAAAACCACTTGGGAAGGTCTATGGTCTTGTTTGAGAACATACCTAAAACATAACATGCACTAATTGTTCCCTTAATGATATGTATGCAGCAAGAGTTTACTTGGGTTAAATAGAATGATTTTTTTGATGTATAGGTTTCATAACATAACAAAACGCCAAAATTTCAAGAGCAGTGGCATAATGAAATATAAATGTTGACAGGCAGCAGTGAATCTTGAATATCACGTTGTGAAAGTAATCCATAAAACTGTCATACACTGTAAATACGATATTGACGAACTTATCTGTTATGCCACCCACGGCGTTAAGTTCAAGTCTTTTTCAGACAAGATTTTTATATATAGATTTGAACCCATATTATTTAAACCGCATTTTCTTTTCCTCGATTTTTCTGTACATTCATAACGTGCAAACTTCAGCTCTCATAAATGCAAAGCGAGATTGTATAACCATAAACGTATATAAAAGACATCTGTTGCTTCGCCATTCCCCGATCGCCGCAGGACTCTGAGATATCGCGCATAAAGAAACCTTTGCATGAAAGTGACCACTGGAAGTTGTAAACATGATCCTGCTCGTAGGCGACCCACGGATAAGTGGCCGCTCATCTTTGCACCCGGGGGAGGAGAGACGTTCGGACTCCAGAGCCACTAAAGAGTGTCTGCTCCTAGGTGTCTGCACACAGAGACATTGTCATCCTCGGCTCCCGAGAGATAACCAACAATATAAAAGACAAAGCGTGAATTTTTAGCCACTAATCGCTCTTCACATACCTGTGCACCTTGATAATCATTATTATTACATACATTTTTAGGTACATGCAAGACAAAAGACAAGATAAGATAAACTTTGTTTGCCCACATTTAAGGAAAACAAATAATGCTGTACGGTGCATTCACACCTATATGCTGACAAATTTATTACGAATAGCTTCAGAACACGATCGACTCGGTAAATATTGCCTTAACATGATAGGCGTACCTCTGATGGCAGAATATGAATGTTTGTGACGCTCACGATTTGCCCTTACATGCAACAAACGTCCAGTACCTTCTGATTATTTCAGTTGATTATAAGGGGGTGTATAAGTCTTCCCAAATTGTGTTGAGCTATTGATATACAAGTCGCTGAGTACAGAGCGTCGAGGTGCCCATGATAATAATGTACATCTGAAGAGCATTGGCACCGTGTTTGGCGCTGTATGACTGTTGCTTCGTCAGACTACGCGTAGAATTCAATTCAACCCACTAAAAAGTAAAATTGATCGTTGTTATTTCTGCCACCGACAATCGTGTTTCTACTTTCTCCACTAATTTGCATTAGATCCTCCAGCACAAAATTTGCAGTGCTCAAGAATATTAATTTGTTTTCGTCTGTCTCACTCGTCGTGCAAGCCTAGACCGAATTCTTTTCTTGTCTCAAATTCCGGGTCAACGAATTGTGGGCGGTGATTTAATCTGTCATTAAACAAAACCCCTGTCTGCGCTGATATTGTGCCGCAATCCTGGCTTTTTGTGTCTGAGAAAAATATGATAGATTTTTATTAAAGTTTCCACAGTTGATACTCGTTTTGCTTGATACCTTCCCTGCCAGCGACCATCCCTCTCATAATAAGGGTTGTACATGTATTTCAGCAGCCTGATTACCCACTGAATTTTTGTTAGACCTAAGGGTTGTTAACAAACATAATGGAAAAAGAAAACAATCTTTCTACGCTATTTTAGATCTATTATCTGAAGAATACATCGTGCAGGGACATTTTCTACTTACATATATTATATATATATAAAGATAAACAAAACGAAACAAAAACAAACAAAAAACAAAACAAAAACAAAACAACAACAACAACCCCCCCTCCCCAAATAATATAATAATAATAATAAAAACGAAAAAAAAAAAATAATAATTATAAGATAAAAAAATTGATTAACATTTCAAACTTATTTCAATCATCTCTACAATGCTCATTCAACAGCCCGTTCAGTCCGACCAGTAAAAACTGTCCCTGGTCATGTCAAAAAGGCCAGGGGACAGCGCGGGAAGATCTAATCATTTTACTCTCAGTCGGAGTTACCCAATCTATTCATCTGTCAACAGAGGGATTTCCTCCTTGTGAAAACACCCCACCCCCCCCTGTCATTACAATTATCGTGTCCCAGAATTGTGGAACTGGACCAGCCAAAGCTGTTTGCCTTTAAGAATCAGAATGTTCCTTTGTTGATTGTTTTGCTCTGTGTATTTTGGTGGCTTCTCTTGAACAATAGACTGCTATTGTCTTTTGAAAAATCACCTTTTTTATCTGTCATAGTTTTATTATTTCCTAAACCTATTATATCATAAATTTAAACCGCTTTTGAAAGCCGATATATTCCACCATTTCATGCTTTGAAGACTGCCCTTTCTTTGCTATTTGCCTAAAGAGAGATATCAAAAGTAAATCGCGATATTCTTCAAACAACCTTTTCAGAGGAAGGGCGTTTTGTCCGAGTACGCGATTGTTTAGCATGTCATGACGCTGTGTATGGCTGACACAATGGCCGATGGCGTCTTGGACATTGTCAGCTTTAGCTGAGCAGTTAATCGAGTTTGTCAATATGTTCAGAAAAACAAGCTGCCAAAGAGATTTCAGGTTTCTAGTACCTTGTCTTTAAGCCGATTTCTGTAGTAGTAGTAGTGTATGGAAGTTCAGAAAAGGAACTCTATAGAGATATACCCCTCACCAGCACCCGCCACTCTCGACCTGTTGCACAAGTAGTCTAGATAAACAAACATGAAGAGTTGAATGATATGGATGTACTATTTCCATCACATGTTATCAGAGCTGTCGTGAATATTAAACATTGGTGGAAATTATTTCAAAGAGAAAAATATCAAGAAGACTGTGAAGACTCAGTCACCATAAAATATGTCTACAAGGAAAGAGAATGACTGACATAGAGGACAAAATGAAAGTGAAAGAAAACATGTAGTTTTAAAAAAGAAGAAAATAGGAAGGAGTAAGAAAGAAAGAAGGAAAGAGAAAGAGAGAGAGAAAAAAAATAAGGGAGAGGTAGAGATAGTTGTGTGTGCTTTGGGAGACGTTGGGGGGGGGGGGGGGTGGAGTAAAGCGGAAGACGCTTTTTATATGTTTCATAAATACAACTTAATTACTGTTTCTGTAATCAACCATGCCTTACCAAGCAATGAATGACGCTGAGAACCAGCGCTATAGAAAACGGCCTTCAAATTAGACAAAGCCGCTACATACGGTGTACTTTGATATTTATTACTTACGTCTCTTGGCAGGAGTGTCCGTACCTCGTGGAACATTCTAGCAATTCACCCATCATAAAGATAGATCTTTCTTAAGTACATTATAATACGAGTCACTTAATTTACGAGCATTCCTGTAGTGACATCATGTAGATTCCAGACTCGGGCAGGGCTATCTGCGTCATCTTTTGGCTCTGCTGAATATTCTTCTACGGAAAATACCAGTGACGCCCATTTTAAAGGGCTGTATAAAATATCGGCATAAAAATGAATAAATATAATAAAATAAAACAGCCATTTTTAGTCTGGTATACGTTCTAGAACGCATTTCAATATGAATGGAATTATTTGTAACGGAATCTTAAAAACGAAGTAGAATCTAAAATAAAAAATCAAATGATTATTAACAACTACGATAGGCATAATAAGGAAACGAATTAATGGAAAATGGTGGACATGAACATGATATTTTTAAAAGAATTATATTAGAAAAGACAAAATGTTTACCTCACGCACAAACATACACATCGAAGCCAAAGAATGGTATATGCCGAATTTAAAGAGGGAGAGAGAGAGAGAGAGAGAGAGAGAGAGAGAGAGAGAGAGAGAGAGAGAGAGAGAGAGAGAGAGAATCAAAGTCTCCTAAAATCTCAACTTAAGAATGCAATCAAATTCCTACGCTTCTTTACTAGATATAAATCAGTAAAACATTATCAAAGCGTAATACACAAATGAATTTTAAAAAAAAAAAAAACGTAACGAATGACAACTAGATAGATAAACATCACTATTTGATTGCATTATTCATGATTATCATTACAAAGCCCATACTCCCTTTTTCTGTCTTGACATACATATTAGTGATCTTGTGGAATATGTTTGTTGCTTATGTTGTTGGATTCTAGAGGTTGTCTCCGACTTATGAGAAGGCAGGCAATCATTTACCTGTATTAGGTGTGGTTCTGTCAACGTAGGTTTTTGCCTGACCGGCAGAGGAGATTTACATGAGTGTTACAGTTAACCCACGCTCTTATTTCTTTTCCTACGTGATTCTTTGGATCGAAAGATACATAACCACTGAGCCCATTAAAATTTGAGCATATCTTTCAAATGAGTATAATTTCAAGAAAGTTATCCTCGCAACCAAATAAGTAGATCCAGTTTTAGGTTGTGGTTGATATAAGTCAACGTCTTTCACACTTACTGAAATTCTTCCGGCCTGCTCTCTCCTTCACTCCTTCACTCCTTCACTCCCTCACTCCATCCCTACCCTTTCCTCCCTCCCCCCTCTGCCTCCCTACCTCCCTCCCTCTCAAAAAAGTCTCCTGTCTACCTAACAAAACTCTCTACTTGTTTCTCTCTCTCTCTCTCTATCTCCCACTCTTTTTGTTCTGTTTACAAATTTCTTGAACTTTCTGTTACGAAAGTCGGTTGTAAATGACGTGTCAACATTTCCCAGACAGATCATTACTAGAGACAGCACACCTGTGCCATAGTGGGGTCCCCCCCCCCCCGATCACGAGGAATGTAAAAGCTAGCGCCAGACTGCGCACCTATAAACCAGTAAAGCACCAAAGAACTGACATTCACCATAATGATCACTTTCATTACTGTCTGCCGATTGAATGACTCGATCAATAGTATTGCTATGTACAGGTGAGCGATCACCGCGTTGTAAGAGCCGATTTTCCAAGGGTATTTAACTGAGGACGATTCCTTAGGTGCGGCACTGAAGGCCGAGCATTCAAAGATCAATACAGTCCTCCCTATATTTAGACCTTCCTTTTATTTGCTTATTTGTGATCTGGCGTATGCCATGTAGGGTTTTTAAGTTGAAAAAAAAAGAAAAACGTTCTCTGCATTCTGAATGCTCAATTAATCGCTTTAACGTGACAGTGATAATAGCCTGTTTACCCCCTCCCCTCTCACTCCGCCCCCCCCCCCCACCATTCCTTTCCTCCTCCTTTCTGGAAGGCAACTTTGGTGTTAATAATTTTTTGTTATATTTGGACACTTGCCAAGCATGGCGAAGAATGTATTTCGTGCGAAAATTTACGAAGTTCACCCTTTTCGTACTCTTTATCTCTGTCTGTCTGTCTGTCTGTCTGTCTGTCTCCCTGCCTGCTTAACAAAATGAACTGAATTATTTGAGGCTTGAACACACCTGCAGATATGTTATTAAATTATTGTAAAGCCTTGTTCATTATGTCTTTCCAATTCTTTGATTCAGGCATCTCAGACAGTATTAATCTGAACTATTACACACGACTGTTTGAGTTAATACTGTTAAAGATGCAAGGACATTACAAACACGGCGTTCAACTGGATTTAACAGATTTCACAAACTATGACCTCTTGTTTTGATATTTAATATTGATAGATTTAGGCTTACTTTGTCTGCTCCACGTGTTTGAATGCTTGTGTCCGCACGTGTAGGCCTATGTGTGAGTATGCGTGTGTATGTGAAGGAGAGAGAGAGGTGACAGTCATCGTACACCTGAATTAAAATCAGAACTACAAAATTATTTGTTCAATATACCATCAAGGAAAAGTTCGAGAATACTTTCCAAATGTTTAATTTTATGTACGCAAAAATGCACTACCATACTAGACCAAATCGGCAAATGGGCGGAGTGACATGGAGAGCAAAGTATATATCGAAGATGAGAATGAGGGGACGGGGGGCGGGGGGTGGACAGGAGTGTGGAGTGAGAGA
>JBCAUA010026496.1:0-12481 GCA_038406235.1 Peronia verruculata
AATGCCAAAGAAGGAGTGGACATGGGGATTGGCGATGCTCCTGTTATAAGCGATTTCCTGTTATAAGCGGTCCTGTTTTAAATGGTTCCGACTGTACATGTATGTAAATACAACAGTAAAATAGGCATTGCATAAGATAGTTGGAAAAGAACAAAAGAGTGGAAGATAGAGAGAATCCAAAGGAATGAAATTGGAGCAATAAAAGTGCAAGTGTACATAAGTCAGGTGGGATGACGAAAAGTTGGCGATCCTAGGACAGAACGTATCAAAGGGAAAGGTTTTTGTGATAGAGTACTGCGACATATCAGAGTACTGTGACTTATCAGAGCACTGTGACCAGTCAGAGTACTGTGACATATCAGAGCACTGTGACCTATCAAAGCACTGTGACCTATCCGAGTACTGTGACATATCAGAGTACTGTGACCTGTCAGAGTACTGTGGCATAGCAGAGTACTGTGACCTATCAGAGTACTGTGGCATAGCAGAGTACTGTGGCCTATCAGAATACTGTGACCTATCAGAGTACTGTGGCATAGCAAGAGTACTGTGACATATCTGAATACTGTGATATATCAGAGTACTGTGACATTAAGACATGTCAGAGTACTGATCATAAAATGATCACTTGACCACAGAATGGTGCACGGACGTGACAGATATTTATTGCATATAGGCATTCATGTTAACATAATTTAACAACATCATCAGACATGTTAACATAATTTTATTATTTAACAAGAACATTAACAAATTCTTTCTCTTTCATCATTGCTTCAGGATCAACATCTACCTTTTTAACTTCACCTGCTGAGCCATTGTACAAAGCTTGCTAACATGACACAAGCCAGCATAGTTCAACAGAACCGGATAGATCTCTCTCTCTCTTTTTCTCACTTTGTCATATTTATATACCTTTTCCTGTGCACAATGCATTTCATAGTCAACAGGAAACATTTAACTTCTTTCCCCCCAAAAATAATAAAAAATTTATTAAAACATCTCTTTCTACTTCAGATTCTTCCTTTCCAGCACATTTATCTTCATCCAATCGTGCATCACAAATGCAAAAAGTTCACCTTTTCAATATACCCATACAATGTCAGACTATCCTTCAATCAAAGCCACTTTCTCAGCAGTAAAATACACTAAAATTGCCAAACATTATTTCTTCCTTTTCATTTTTCCAGGTTTAACTTTTGGCGGTTTCACTCTGCTTTGACCGGCCTTGAAATTCTTCTGGCTGTTCCTTTTGCCTCCCTTGTTTCCCTGCTGAGAAATCTTGACTGAAAATTTGCTCTTTTTCTCCCCTTTCTTCATCAGCCGGTCTCTGTTGACACGTTGTTGTTTAGCTGCTCGAGGGCCCTCATCTTCCGCTGATCTTTTCCTTTTTTTCGTCCGGGAGAACATTTCTGGATGAGAATACAAAAACAAACACGCTTTAAGTAAAGATTTACAAAAGATTCTGGAAATATCAAAATAACATATCATTTGTTACTGAGATCAGAAGTGACAGGTTCTCTCTGCTATGCACTGACACTGGACTGAGTTTAGAAAACTCAGAGCATGGCCCTATTATTCCTTTTTGTCACAGGACTACAAAAATTGACTTTCCATCAACAGCTCTCATGCATTCGCTCGACTGAATACTGTCACGTTTGAGGAACGGAACGCAACAAACTTCCTATTCTAAAATCTAAATAAGATACAGAGCGATAGTTGATAATCGGTCCTTGTGAGGAGCTTGTGCGGAATTACTGAATTATTTCAGTTTTCATGTTGGTCATGTCAAACTTGTATTACATTGAAAAAAAAAAAAAACACACACACAATCGGTCAGTTGATCAGCAAAAAAAAAAAAAAAAAAAGAAAAAATGCTGGTGATCGGACATCTCACTTAAGTCAAATGTTTCACATTCCTGCTGCAGAGTGCTTAGAGACTGCAGTTTAATATTCAAACCCCCAGTGACATATGACTTGCAACCAGGGCAAATGAGTCGGAAGTCACACCGGGCAACAAAGATATGGGTGTTTTTGGTCGTTTTTAACTACTTTCCAACTAAGATACTAAATTTTTTTTTTTTTCACAAAACGTCAATTTAACCTTTCTTAAATCTGAAAAAAATTCTGAATATTTTGGCATCATAGTTGGAAAATAGTGAAAATACACCTGGTGCGACTTACAACTCGTTTGCCCTGTATAGTAAAATAATGGGTGATATTGACAATCCAAAAAGTTAGTGATCAACATAATATATAGTGAGTATTATAACTGATGGTCATTATAACAACAACAATCTGTCAAAATAGCAAACATTTTTATATTTTAACCAGCCCAATTACTTCCCTTTGCCAGATATGTGAGCTGCTAAATTGGAAAAGGGACAAAACTTGAAAATTTATTTTCTCTCCTTTTTTGTTTGAAATGGTGGTCACACAAAAAAAACTGACAAAATCAGGTCTAGTAAGGAAAGAAAAAAGCATTTTCCTTACAGTGTGAATTTTCACAAATTTCTCATGGTGAGCATTTCAAGCATGACGTGTTTGTGTGAGTTTTTTTCTAATAGGAAATCGTTGTGCTCAGTCCTATTACTTCCCTTTATCAGACAAAAGAGGGATTGAACTAGTAGTGCAAAGAGGAAAAAACTCACTTGTGAGCCCTTTGCTTGAAACATACATTATGAAAAATTCAAAAAATATCTAATGTAAAGAGGATGTTTCCTTCTTATTGTCATAATTTTATCAAATTTTTTGGCGATCAGTCGTTTGAATGACAAGAAGTAAAAGCGATTTTTTCCTCTTTACACTGCTTGCTCAACACCTCTTTTGTCTGGCAAGGGGAAGTAAAAGTCTGGTTAAAATGATCTCCCTTTACACAAATCCCTCTTTTGGAAAGGGCAGATAATCTGTGAACCATGCAACAAACACGCAAATGGATTTCTGTGGCGGTCACAATTAGTTCGTAGGTGCAACAAATAGGTGAACAGCTTTCTACGTTGTCTAATTGCATAAATTAACCTGTAAGTTTTATCACCATTTCTTACCTGGTTCTGGTTCAACACCGACCTCTTTCTTGTAGTATTCAATGTCATCATCTAGGGGCAATGAGAAAAAACAACAAAAAACACAAGGTAATGTGTAGTTTATCTTGGTACATCACAAGCGATACAGACCTAACTAACCCCAATAAGATATGTGCATCATTATCCACTATGGGCAAAACATACTGAAACAAGGGAGAAAAATGACAAACAACTGAGAAGATGACAATGTGTGCTGTCTCTATCAAAAGATGAGACATGATGGGATATGGGATAGATTAGTGTAAGATGGGATAGGGTTGAGTGTAAAGAACAGGATATGACAGGATAGAATAAAGTGAATGGATACAAGATAAGATTTGAGGAAATAAGATCAGATTTACTTGTTCTCATGAATGGAGATAAGATACGATTTGAGGAAATAAGATCAGATTTACTTGTTCTCATGTATGGAGATAAGATCTGAGGACATAAAATCAGATTTACTTGTTCTCACGTATGGAGATAGGATATCATGACATAATAATAGATTTGTTCCGACCAAGCGAACGGCTGGAAATCCCTCTCTTATTTTAGTAGGGAGGTACAAACACTGAAAACAGTTCACTGTCATTAACATAGAAAAGCAAATAAATATGCATGGGATAGGTGACAATTGTTCTCGGATCTTGTGGTGGAGTGGTAACAAACATCAGTGAGTGTTCTATTTTTAGCAGAGAGGTACAAACACTCCGTCGGGGATTTCCAGGTTTTTGCTTAGTCGAATATGAACTATTTGGTTAATTACAAAAATTGACCAACAAAATTTTCTGTGAGAAGGAAAATAAAAAATATTTTTTGTTCTCTCACCCGAGTCCTCGTCTCTATCCAATTCTTTTCTTTTCACTTTCGGCATCTCTTCTTTTTCTTCTTCTTCACTAGAGCTCTCTTTTCCTTCTTCTTTCTTTTTCTTCTTCATTCCTTCCAGAGTTTTGCGGATATGTTCCTCTTTCGCTTGCTGCTTCTTCATCACACTGGCCTCTTGTCTCTGCTTGCGGGCCAGTTTCTCCTTCCTGCAGTTGCACAGAAAACACATATAAAATTATGTCAAGCAGGGATGTTAATCTTTCTGCATGAAAAAGCAAAAAACAAATCAAATTAAGCTTTATTCTCCCAAGCCACATCCTTACAGAAAGATATAAAAATTGAAGTATCTTTAGCATAAGTGAATTATCCTCAAAAGAAATTAAAGTGTTTTCACCCCAAGAAATGAAAAATCCCCTAAAAATCTATAGTCAGCAAAGAAAATTAGTGACAACCAAAAAGTCTATTTGCCTCCAAAAGTTGGAAATTTGACATCGTAAAAAAATTGGAAATTTGACATCCTCGGTAAAAATATCTTTTCCAGGGATGTCAATCTGTCTACGTGAAAAAGTAGGTAAAAGTTCCTGACATATTCTTTAGGAACATGTTAAACTGATGTAGGTTAACGGTAAATAATACCCGATTTGGCAGAAAAAGAGAAATTACTGATAGCTAAAAAGTAGGAAATCCTACTAAAGTAGGAAATTTGACATCTCTGTTTTTCATATCATCAATATTATTCCCACTGTACTGACAGCTGACATATTTCAGTTTATTTGCTGAGCAAAATTCAGTCCAGTGGCACTGACGAACACTTCACTATTTCACTCACTGTTTGTTCTGCCTGATAACTTTGAGAGTCTCAACCTCCTCTGGCGTTTTCTGCACTAATGCGTGATACAAAACGTTGCCTCCTTCGAACCCTTCTTCAATTTTGATAAGTTGCAGACTCAGTCGGGGACCAATCTCTTTCAACCTGAAACAAGAGAAAACATTTCTATAAGTTGCAGACTCAGTCGAGGACCAATCTGATCTCTTTTAACCTGAAACATGAGAAAACATCTCTATAGATCCTTTCCACGTTCGTGTTTACTTCCGTGTTTGGATGCGAATTTTTGGTGGGCAGACGCAGACGCTAAACGTCATAAGTGATTTACTTCCGTGTTTGAAATGTAAACAATAGACAGTGGGGCGGACGCGGAAGTGACACGTCATAAGTGATTTACTTCCGTGTTTGAAATGTAAACACAGAATGGTGGGCGGACGCGGAAGTGAAACGTCATGAGTGAACGATCTATGAGTTGCAGACTCAGTCGAGGACCAATCTCTTTCAGCCTGAAACAAGAGAAAACATCTCTAAGTCAGCACCACACAGCCAGGATCTGCGGCAGAATCCATGATTTCAATGTTGTAATTGCAGAATAGTCGCCTGGAGGTCCATACTCTTCACATTATTCGTGGAACAAATCAAATTATGACATTAAGTATTCTTCCGTCTTGCTGCAAAGGCCGTTTCTTAGGCAGACTAGGCTCTAAGACTACATGACGGATTCTTTGGCAGAGATCACTGTATTACAAATCACAGAGGCACCTTGAGGTAGCCTTGACACAGTACCTCATACCGGTAATTTGTGATCATTTGCTGCTGAAATAAGTCAAAACTGGCTACTGAGTTTTTTACATAACAGTATATAACACAGTTACAGCTACGCTGTACCAACATAGTATTTATGGACTCTGTAGTTTAAACAAACGAATCAGGATGTGTAATAATGTTATCAAAGAATGTACAAGTCAGTCAACAGAAAATCATACATACAATTGTAAGAGTGCCATTATCTACTGAGCAGTTTTGGAACTGTCAAGCATTTCCTTGTCAACTCACTGACATAATCATGACAAAAGTAACCACCAGTTGTTCTTACATTCTTACCTGACACAAGAACAACAAAGGGATGTTTCCTTCTATAAGAAAAATTACCCTGTTGTTTGCTCTTTGAAAATTTGCAAGGACTCATCTTGCACAGACAGCATGAGCAAACAACGCAAGAATTCTGATCCACTGCATAAAAAAAAAATTTAATGGGAGATCGTTTTGCAGATTACCTGCCCATTCCAAAAGCGGGACTCGTGTAAGGGGAGATGATTTTGACCAGACTTTTACTTCCCTTTGCCAGACAAAAGATGTGTTGAACAAGCAGTGTAAAGAGGAAAAAAACCTTTTACTGCTTGCCATTTGAAAGACTGATTGCGGAAAAAAATTTGATAAAATTATAACAATAAGAAGAAAATATTCTATTTACATGATAATTTTTTTGGAAATTTTCATGGTGTATGTTTCAAAAAAAGGGCGCAAAAGTTATTTTTTTCCTCTTTGCAATGTTTATTCAATCCCTCTTTTGTCTGGTAAAGGGAAGTAATAGGACTGAGCACAATCATCTCCCACTGAATGCAGGCCTTTCACAGGCATATTCTCCCGATTTCATGCTTTTGAGGAAGAGCAAAATTTAAGTTCATATCTTTCTGTCACACTTCTGACATTACACAATAATTAACCTATTGAAATTCTCCACTATGACTGAATAGAACAACAGGAGAACAACAGGAATTTACTTTACATAATTAGAAAGGCCTTATATAAATTAAGTACACAAAATTTAAACCTCGCTTGAGCCAGTGGCAAGTTTTATGCTAAGATTGCACAGATACATGTCAAGTGTACACTGGCGCTTCCATTTTGTATGGATTTTTTCACCTGGTCAATATGATGACTAGTCTCAGTCTCACCTGATGGCGTTGACTGCATTCCTCATCACACCCCTGTCCTTTACCTTCTGTGTGACGGTGACCTGGTTGTGAGGTCCATCTTGTTCCCCTTCACTGTCGGAATGACCTCTGTGAGGAAAAGAACAAAAAATGTCCGTCACAAAGTCACATAGATAAACTTAAAAATTTGAGAAAAGAAAAGAGAAATTTGTAAGATAATGTGATTTCAAGCACTGCCAAAGAAGAATCTCTTACAAGAGATGTTGTGTTGTGTTGGGGTTTAACGACACATCAGCAAAATTATGCCTATATTGTGTCAAACACAGTAAGATGCGTTTACATGTCAAAAGAACAGAGGAAAGAAAGCGGGACAGAAGACAGGACCAAGGTGAGAGGGTGAGAAGAGATGTCTCCCCTGGAACGTCAAGGATGGCACTCCATGGGAGACACCCCACCGATAGCGGGCTTACACTACCTGCAGGTGGGAGCAGAAAACCTACTTATATACTCTGGGTCCCCACAGGGATACAAGAGGAGATATGAGGAACGTGCTATGTTTTTTTCTCAACAGCTTCTGTTTTTTGGTATTCTTCACTGAAATTAATTCTTTGAGACGGGAACATTTTAGTAATCAGACATAATTAATTTATGGCAAGATGTTTATAGTGGGAGGTACCAGACACAAAACTGTTTTGACCATGAAGTACTAACATAAGCCTCCCATATCACATATCACATGACAAGGAATTGAATGAACAATGCATAGGAAATAAGACAAAGGGTCTCCAACAAAAACATGTCATGTAGGAGTTTTAAATACTGAAGCGGAAAATCTGATGTGTGGCTACGTTACTGATAGATCTATAAAATGTTTACAAGAGTTGCATGGTCTGCCAAAAGATCAGACATTTGTTCAAAAAGAGTTAAGTAATGCATGATCCATGATGTTTTCCAACTGCGTGCATTCTGCACAGATGTCAATCTGTCTACATGAAAATGTAGGAAAAGTTCCTGGTACGTTCTTTAACAACACATAAAACTGAAATACGTTAATGGTAAATAATGACGGATTTGGGGCCAACAGAGAAATTACTGACAGCCGAAAAGTAGGAAATCAAATTAAAGTAGGAAACATAACATCCCTGATTGTTTAAAACATCAAACACCAAACCTGATCCTGAAGTGTAGCACAATTGTATATAGTCATAAGTTAAAGTTGTGTGCAAACAAAAGCGAAAAAAAAAAAGGAGATGGTGAGAAAGATTGAACAGCCCCTACTTCTCCATGAAAAGGTCTGCAATGTCCTCATGATGGCCAAGATCTGGAATTGTTGATTTCATCAACTTTTTCATCGCTCTGCTGACCCCAGTGGGCGTGACCTTCATGGTGCTGTGAGAGAACGCAAAACACAAACTCTGCATCAAGTTCAGACCAAATCAGCATAGAAGAGTTTAACTGCAGCTCTGAGTTCAATAATAACAAATAATATTACATTTCACCAAAACAGAGACACTTTTATCAGTAGCGATGCGAATCATTCACTGTATTTTCCGTATTTTTTTTGTAGACTTCCAAACACTGAATAACAAAGATGTTAATGAGACAGAAATAAAATTATAAAAATGAGCTGGCTCCTCTTTTCATTTTTGTTTCTTTTCCAACACGAATTCCACAATAACTAAGTAAAACCATGTAATAGCACATTATTTAATTAAGTATACAAAATGCCACACGCAGAGACTTGAGTAAAGCACATGACTGGTACATGAACCCTAAGCATAATGACTAATGTGATTACAAACTAGAGTGGCAACGTTGACACACTGACAATGAAAAAGTTATGAAATTCATGAATACTTTAACCAATCTTATGCCAGCTACTTGCTTAGACCTTCAAAAACAAGACCCAAAAAGTTGAATAAAAATACCAAAGTTTATGCCATGATGTTGCATGGAAAATGATGTCATAACTGAATTGATCTACTGGTTGCTGATACTTCAGTGTGTATACATTTAAGCAAAATAGTAGAGAGAGCGTAATTTCAAATCCAAAAAATAAGAATTTTGACTATCAAACATGGTATGCACCTGCAGCACTTGTGTATAAGAGTCAGTAAATCATCACAATATACCAAAGTCAGTAAACCGCGACCTATGAATTATGGTCCAAATAATATGGGAAACTTACTAGTGTCGAATATCAATGACCTTGCTCTCTGCGTCGTAGTTGACCAGCACTGATCGCCGCATACTATTCAGTTTTACCTGGGAACAAAAGAAATCGGATGAGTTTCACTCAAGATATGACATCTCATGGTACTGTCTGTTTATGTATTTCAACCTTCATTTTGTGAAGGTTAGTTTAGCAATAAATTCAATTCATCAAAGCCTAAATCCGATTTTTTGTACCTTTTGTTTCCTCACACCACAACCACAGACTGACCACAACAGCTGCTTGACTCAAACAGTCAAGGCTGGTACAGGGCTTGATGACATAGCAATGTTACGAAAGCCACCACCTCATGCTTAAGATGACTTTAACGCAGATCATTTTTCAGCAGTGCAGGTATTTCCCTTTGCCAGACACAAGGAATTTTGAACAAGCAGTGTAAAGATGGGAAAAATCAATTTTTGGCTTTTTATTGAAATTACTAATCTGGGAAACTTTGGACAATATAATTATATGAACAAAATTTGGCCCTCATCCATGATTTTTATTTTCTGCAATGCCAAAAGTGTGCCATTCATGTAAAAGTGATTTTTTTGTTTGTTTTTGCTCTCTCTACTATGTCTATTCAAAAATCCCTGTGTCTGATAAAATGAAGAAAATTTTACAAAATGAAAAACAAAAGCAATCCTCATTTTACCTTCACTGTAAAATAGGCAAAACAAACAATAATATATATATTTACTCACTGTGTTTGGGTTGATAGAAGGAAATATGTTTTTGAAGGTCACATTCATAAGTTTGTTTTCCATGCTGTCGGTGGGGAGATTTGTCACCATCACCGCGTGGTTAGCGAACAGCTTGGCTTCCACATCCGGATGTTTCTGGAATGATAGCACATCCCTCGCCAAACTGAATTCGTTCACTTTGAAGGTCAAGGTTGGTCCTCGAGGAACACAAATTAGTTTCATATAGGTTGCGATGTCCGTCTTTGTGAAAACAATAAAATGTGATACATGCAGCGGCCCCGCCATAGTCAAGAAGTCTTTCATGACATTTCTCTTCCTCACCTGAAAATGAAACAATTCTGAGTTGCAGTCAGGGTGAAAGACACTGTCATGCTAAACTGAATAAAAGCAAATTGTGCTATAAAATCTGCCTCATGACTAAACTAGGCTATATGCAGCAGAAACTCTCTGATATGGTTCTCTTATCCTACCCACATTTGCCTCCCAATGATTCATTCAGGAAATGGACTGTCCTGAGTCAATGTGACAAAATCTGTGTATTTAACTGTCTTGGCTCGTACTCTCCGACTACATCTTTAAAAAATCATTTTGACTCAGTTTTGACAGAATCAGGTAGTCCGGTTTGGATTTTCCCAATCATTTTATAGGTTGATCTTCTTGAGTTTCTTAGTTGTAGACTCAAAGGCCCATAGGCAAGGCCTTGTTGTGAGTATTCTGGCTAGTCGAGTTGAAGGATGGTGGATATTCTGCAAAATGCTCAAATGTCAATTTCTCCCATCTGCAAGCTTTATTTTTTTTCCTCACTAGATACCAATATTATATACTCTCAAAGGTGAACTATTCTAGGATTTGACCCCCAAAACTTACAAACACTAGGCCTTCTTCGTAATCATAGATCATTCAAGGAGCAAAATAAACGGTTTCTGTTTTCACCTTCAGATTTGATGCTGTATATGGTTCCATCACCTTCCGTATGTCAGTCACAAGCTCTTTCACCGTCTTCCCAACATGCCCTCTGTGAATAACAAATGAGTGAGGAGCTTTTGAGTAAGCCTCCTCCTTTCCATCTGCTGGTTCCTTTGCCCTGGCATTGCGAGCTGCCTTTCCTTTCTTACCACCCTGAAAAAAGATTAAAACTGGTCCCACTAACACATTTTTTTTCTTTTTTTTTTTTTTAAGAAACGTACTCTATACAAGACACAAGATTATGATAAGAATCTAAAAATAAACAGAGTGCAGTATTTGCAGTAGTACTGCGAATAGCAAATACGCTGCGGAGCTCCTATTCGCAGTACTAAGTAAGGGGAAGTCACTCCTTATTTGCAGTACAACTGCATTTTCCATAACTTTGCTGTCGTAAAAGTATTAGATTTATTATCCCAGAGATTGTATCATACAAAAAATTACAATAAATTAAAAACAAATAATAACAATAAATAATTTTTAAAAGTGATTGATCATAATCCGCGATCGGGGCTAAAATCAGCAATTATATGCCACAGATAACCACCTGTAGAAGATTGAAATGCGAAATCTACACGGTATAAAATGATTCCTAACATGTTCTTTCGTTTATCATCGATTTAGTAAACTTGGACCACCATGTCAGCGAGAAACATGAGTTATCGATAAATGGTAGCAGTCATTTTAACGCTGAAAATGAGCAATGCTGGGGTTGTTATGCACCAGGGACAAGATTATTTTATCTTATGTGACACGTAAATAATAAGCCTGGCGTTCCTCTTATAACTGAGATAATTCGTGGAATAAAACTGTCAATGAAACCAGTCCCACCTTTCGACGCATGGTCTTGAATCTTCGTGTGAATTTGTTTACAAATTGCTCAGAACAAAATGCTAGCTAGCCATGCCGTTGCCTTGATTTTACGCCGCTCCTGATTAGGCCACAGCTTCTCAGCGAAAAACTCTCGTCTTATCGCGGGTTCGAATTTTGGATCCTTCTATCACTAGTATCAGGGGAGGAGAAGCAGTAACTGTCTTTTTTTTTTATCAATGACTCAACGGTCCTCTGGTTTCTTGGGTAGCTCGACGTCTAGTCTTCTCAGATGAGGGTGAATACATCTTGGAGGTCCTGAGTGTCTGTTACGCACGTGAAAGATTCCTTTTTACTCCCTGTAGTTGAAAAAACTGGTGAACAGTAGATGGAGGCGCCGCGGTCATGACAAAATGTCAAAATTCAAACATTTCTACCTTGAAATTCTTTTTCCCAATAACCTGCCGACTGTTCTTTTACATGCGTAGGCCTAATGTATACATAAACCCTTCGAAATATGGTTGTCCGGTACCGGTTGTCCTTATCCGAGAGGGCTAGACGTCAGGCTTTCCTACCCAAAGGGATTGTTTAATTACTGAAAGAAAACGAAAACAAAAAATTGTATGTAAATCTTCTCTATCTTTTAAGCTTATTCTAAGATCTTCTCTAAACTTTCCCAGTAGGATTCGAACACGCAACGTTTTGGCCTAAGACCGAACACTCAGCCTTTCGACCATGTTGCCTCCTCAGTTTCAGTCACTATCCCTGAAGTTGCTTTTATTTGGCTAAAATTAATATTGGCCGCATGGCTGCATTTTGTGTAGCTTGAGGATCATTGAGAAAAAAAAAAAAAACTCCAACACATTTTCGTACAGTAGTGATGAGAGATCGTTGTGACCAGCTCGTTTACTTCCCTTTGCCTGGCACGAGAGGTTTAGAGCAAGCATTGTAAAAAAAAAAGAGAGAAAATTTCATGTTATTGGAAAATCTGACCACTTGTGATCACCAAACAACTTTGAATAAATTACATCAACAATAAGAAGAGAACATTTTCTGTGTATCACAGTTTTCCTGGAATTTTTCGTGATCTACGTTATCAAGCAAAGGAAACAGAAGTTATTTTTTTTTTTTTATCCCCCCTC
>JBCAUA010026507.1:0-12480 GCA_038406235.1 Peronia verruculata
CCGCTTAGAAGCGGGTTATAAAGGGGGTGATTTATATAGAAAAAAAATGGTTTCACTGAATGGGCGGGCTAATGACCGAAGCGGGTTAAAACACGTCGGGTTATTAGGCGGTGACCACTGTACTATCTGTTGTCTCGGTGGTATGCACAACTCCGGAAGTAGTGTCTCTTATCTTGATTCTCGCAAGTAGTATCTGTCAATGTGGCCTCAGTGGTATGCACTTAATCGAGGGTCCCAGCAGGTTAGGGCCAGGGGTTGGTCTAGATCTAGTTCATTTTGATTATTAGATTGGAACAGTCTTACCACATCCTTAACTGAATAACACAACACCAACAATAGTCAACTAAAAAAGTTTGTCATTTCAAAGGCTCAGACTGCGCCAACACAGTCAGTACTTAGTAAATTAATCTACATAATTTTGTCTGTGCAAATAGACATATTACCAATTGTATCCATGTCACTATATCTAGATCTAGATCTATATTATGTAATTGGAAGGCAGAAACCGATGTGCCAGGTCACAGAGGTAAAAACAGACAGGGACTGCAGAGAGAAGGTAGTGCCCAAAATTTTAAATCTACCTTAAATTTATTGATGAATCATCTTCCATTTAGCACCAAATTTGGCTATATTGCCAAAGGCCTTTGTTGCGTGCAAGTGTTGGAACTAATTTTGATCTAGACATAGATTTAGATCTAGGCCTAGAATCTAGATCTGAATCTGATCATGAAAATACAGAAATTTCATTTCTGCCATCAGCAAGATAGTTATCAAACTCAGGCGAGGCGATGTTAGATCTAGATCTATTTAACTCTGCCTTATTGTAATGGTGTAAGTGATATTTCAGGCTGTCTTTAATGGAATATATGTCTTACATATTTGTAGATCTAGTAAAAATGTAGGCCTATCACATGAAATAAAATTGCCTTTTGATGACAAATAAAGTTTATCTAATTCTTATCTTATAAATCCTATCTGGATCAAGATCTACTTACACAGTTGGTGACAGGAACTGTGGTCGTAAAAATATTTCCCATCACCAATAAGACAAAAAACACTCGTCATGCCAGGAGTAATAACTACACTCAGCTGCCTTGTTATGAGCAAATGTTTAAATAAATTAAATTGATCACCATGCTTTCTTCAACAGGCTACAATTGTACTTGGGAGTTATAACTTATATTGTCTTCACCCAATACATCAGATGGCCCTAAATGCTTCATTTTAATTCAGGAATATCCCAACTAATTAATGGAGATAAGAGAAAATTGGCAGAGCATAGATCTAGTTGTTCTCATGAACTGAGAATAGAATGGACAATTCATTCTTAAAAAGATGTAGTTTTGAATAACAAAATTTGTAAATTAAACTGAGATAGTCAATTTATTTTAGTAAAAGGATTTAATTTGAAAGGATTCATGTCTGGGTGGACCAAATGAAGCAATAATGGGTGTATCCATTTTTAGTTTATGTTCAAAGATTTCAAGAAGTGACACTTAGGCCTAAGCAAAATTTGCAGTTGAGATTAAAACTGATACATACTATGTTTAGAACAACTAAGCTTAGAGGTACCGTTACTGTGAAAGCATTTAGAATGTTTCATAGGTGAGCTGTGGAAATGGAGAGTCTTTAGACTATATCGATGATATATTAGACCTATGTCGTTAGTTAGCTCAGAAAGAGTTAAGTGTTACATTGCTCCATATGTCAGCATTCTTGTTTTGATTTCTACAAATCTTAGCCATCTGTTGTTGAGCCAAATTAGAACAAATCATACCACTTGACTCAACCTCCTATCAAAATTTAACAGTGCCATGAACCTGCTTGTGATGTACCCAGTTCAGCTGCTTACTCTATCTATTCTGTGCTGCTTACCTCTCAATACCACAACTCTTCTCATGTTGTAAAAATATAATCCTTTTTTTTTATTAGCCTAGTGCAAAGAGTTTAGGATCAACTTCTTACTTTCTGACTTTTTGTCAAGTTTGATTGCCATGGAGCATGAAATGAACATTTGGGGTAGAAATTATATGTAAAAATTTAGTACTTTCACAATGATAGCAGCCAGCCAAATGTGCTGAGTGTTAATTCGCTTCTGTTTGAAATATTGAACTTTTTTCTGTAAATGGTTAAAATGTAGAGCATGTAGATTATTATTTAGATAGTGGCTTTGAATGAGATGTTAAAACATTCTGAGATCATTCTCTGCATATTTTATGAATGAAATAAACAGAATTTTTGTGACATTTTCACTAGTCAAAAACACTACAAAATTCAAGACAGATTTTGCCTTACATTTCTTTCATTTTTTAACTTGATTTAAAACTTGTAAAAGTTGGAGTTCAAATGACTGCATAGAGAACATGTTTATTGAATCACTAGATAGGGAATTCCTGCACATCAGAAAAAGTGAACTTTGATTAGGAGCCATCATTGCTTCAGAAAATTTATTTATTTTTTTTATGAGGAGAACAAAAATTGACATATATTTGTATCAATAATGTAAAAGAGGAAAATATCAGTGGAAGTATTAATTGTGGCATCAGTTTGCTGTAATAGTACTTTTTTTTTTCAGCCAATCTAGCAAAACAGTCTGCAGGATCTAAGATGATAGGCAGTATAATAGACCTCAAAATAGACCAATGACAGTCTCATTCAGCTGTTTCCTGCTACTGTTAGCTCATTTCATCAAATTTATAGAAATTGCAAGGAACAGACAGAACAGCACATACAATCCATAGGAATTGTGTGGGTTTGGCACTTCTGAATGTTAACTGAAAACAATGAAAATAAAAATTTGAAATCCACCCATTATTCTTATTGTCTAGCTTCACCTTATGATCACAGACATCTACTTTTAGCATCAGAAGTAGAGGGATGGGTTTTATGTCCTCTTGAACAATATTTCATATTCACTTAAAATAATATTCCACTGTATCCCAGCCACAGATTGTTCACAATCGAGATTTCATCGGGTCATTGTAGCTCACATGTGCTGTGAGCATACAATACACTTGCTGTAACATTTGGCAAGTTGGAATTGTATCAATGGACTGTAGTACAATTTTTCATTCAATTTCTATTTATCTTGTAGATGACATGATTCATAAATGTTTAAAGGAGATGTTTGTAAGTGAAAGTATTGAACTTTAATGAATTGATGAACTCTGAAGAAAACAAGCATTGTCTTCACAAAGCTTTGCTTTGCTTGTTGCATTTAGATTCTTATAAAGTCACTGAAGACTTAACAGGTAAACAGTGTTTTTTGTTCTTTCCATATTTGAAGTTGATTTAGGTTATCATGGGAAAAAAGGGCCTCTCTGACAAAGTGCGGAAGAAACAAAAGAATAGAGCTAAACAACAACCAAACCCATTTGAAGTGAAAGTGAACAAGGTTAAGCATACAGTGGTGAATAAGAAACTCCAGAAATGGGAAAAGGGAGTTCCAGGAGTCTCAAGATCCAAATCAGTCAAGAAGGTAAGAATAGAATAAGATTTTTCTTTTTAATGCTATTGCAGATCTGCTTTTTTTATTTCTTCTGATGATCTTGATGTGTTTCTGTTTTTTTGCAGAAGCCTATATGTTGACTATGGATAAGGGGGAGGGAGATTAGCAAAGCTACTGTGCTGGACATGACCACGTCCGCAATCAATAGCCCATACAACTTTTGTTCACCTCCTTTTATAGCCCACCTTTACCTTATATATAGGCCATCAGGAGCCTATATGAATACTAGCATAGGGCACACATTTCTGTGAACTGTAAATATTTCATTTTAGTCCCATCTATAAATATTTTAAAAATTGAATACACTATTACATACTTAAGTTAGACTGAATATTTCAAAAATAATATCTTGCTTACCAGGTGACAGGAAATGATGGAACATGCTGTATGAAGCATTTGAGTGTAACATGTTTTGATAATTTAGGAAAGTATAGATCTAGAGGGAGTATTTAGGCACAAATCAATGCTGAAAGTAAGACATCAAAATATCTTAATTTCAATCAATTTGTCTCATGCTGTTTTCATTTTCCTACTAGTGATGCTCTTTATTTATTGATTGATTTATTTATTTATTTTTGTTTTGGTACATATTGTTTTTTGTGTGTGTGTGTGTGTGAAAATGTTGTGTTTATTATTTTATCTAATCATAATAATATTTCAACAGGAATATTGTGAAATTTCTCCTCTTGAACAATATTATTACAGTGTGCATCATATCTCTATCACTTGCCTTTTCAGAGACAAGACACACTTTTGAAAGAGCTCCATCATATGAAAAAAGCAAACTTACTGCTTGACAAAAGATTTGGAGAAAATGATGCCACCCTTACAGCAGATGAAAAGATGGTACAAAGATTTGCCATCGAGAAAAAGGTAAGAGGACCTACATTATCTATGAAATTTGAACTTTCTATTAACCGTTTACTGTTTAGTATGCTCTGCTTTTAGCTTTTAATGCACTTTGAGAGCTGGAGGTAAAGTGTTTTAACTGGAGAAGATTGTTTATCAAGATTATCAAACAGTTATGGATCTGATCTTATTTGTATTTTTTTTTTTCATCATAGCAAAGATTTATGTCAGGGCAGAATTTTGCAATTGGTGCATGCAATTCATTTGAATGTAATAATGTATCTTTGAATGAGAAAAGGACAAGGATAACTGTCACTTGATAATGATATGCATTTCTGGATTTTATTTCAATAGAAAAAATTGCGGAAGAGTGATTTCAGCTTAAATGAGGATGAAGAGGTTTTAACCCATTATGGCCAGAGCCTTGCCGAGAATCTTCAAGATACCATTGGCAGTGATTCAGAGGATGAAGATGCTGGTGGGCACATGCGTACAGGTGAGATTGCATTATTGTATGCTATCCTCCCTTTGACATAAGATTTTCATGATAGTTTTCACTGTTGCTTTGTTTTTTTATAAGAAAGAAATTAAAAGTTCCCCCCAAAAATTTCAAAGGAAAGAATATTCCTTTCCCATAACATGGTGAAGGAATGAACAATTCGTCATTATCAAGTCACTACACAATTATAGAAAATAACAATAAAAATGGCAGCTTTATAGTTTGCCAGCATCAGCTTGCCGGTGCATGTGCAAGTTCATGAAAAAGAATTTTGATTTTCATGGGTTATTGAAGTTGGCAAAATTGTAATGTTTGAGGATGAGTTGTATTGTCTTTTGTGGTAGCAGTTCTATGAAATAATGATACCAAGCTGGTATACATTATAGCGTTCAGCCTCATAGAGATCAAGCCCCGAGTGCTTTGAAAAAAGAATGAAATAGAGATACAAGCACACACATGCATAAACACAGATACATACCCCAGTGTAAACGCACACACACACACATCATTTCCTGCTTGAGACTTTCTGTCCTCACCAACTTCATTATATGTTAAGAGGATGATGTTTGTGGCTTGAATTTCTCTTAATTTTTGAGGAAGGGTGTACTGGACTTTAGGGGGAAAAAAAAAAGAGATTTTCACCTACAATTTTATAATTGATTTTTGGTTCTCTTGGTCTGGAGGTGTCAACAAAAGATCTCAGGCAGCAAAATGGCATTTACGATATTACTGAATCAATCACATGTGGTGGAATGTTTTCATTGATATACCTGTGATCCCCTCCAGAAATTATGTGCTTGTACAGTATTCATTTCCAACTGGCAACCACTGTAAGGTCTGGAAAAGAGGAGGAGCAGATTCATAATTTTGTGTTCTCAGTCATGCCGCATTATTTTGAACAACTTTAAGTTTTCTGATATTTTCTTGCGATGTCACTGTCAGTTCAGTTGAAAGGAGTCTGATTTCATTAATTTCATTTTATTTCCAAATACATAATCCATGTTGTTTGTCTGAGTACTGTCTGTGTACTGTTGGTTTGAAATTGAAATTTTATAATACACTTACTTATTCAATTTATGCAGGTGATCTTCAGTTTGGAGGATTCTCAAAGGAAGGAGAAATTTCATGGCAAGACAAAATGAAGGCTGTAATAGCAGATTCTAAAAAACTAAAGGTATTTTTACAGGGCATTTATTTTGTTCAATAATTATACTATGACTATGCCCATATTGCATTTGTAGTGTGTGCAGTGACAATAGATGAATCAAAGTATCCAGTTATTTTCCTTCTTTACTGTAGAACAGAAAGATGAAGTATGATAGCAGTATTGGCCAAGTTTACAAGCTGATTTTTTCAGTTGTATCACTTGGATGATATCATGGTTGTAAGTTTTTTTTCTTCATCATTTAAAGTTGAAATAAATTTGGCAAAATTAAGGAAAGATATATTGTGTATTAATATTGATAATTGTATTTATCCAAGGTTGGATGATATAATTTATAGATATTAAAATGCACTTCTTTGGCAACAAAAATTTTTGTACAGTTTATTCAGAGTTGTTTCAGCCTGCTATATTTGGAATTCTTGTCAATGTATATTTTGTTTTCTTTCAGTATGAACGACAAGTTGAAAAGGAACAAACTCTTGAGACAACTAATGAACTGGACAATAGTTGGAAGTCTCTTGTTCCTGCCTTGAAACCTCTTGTAGGTCCCCCATTTTTTTTTTTTTTTTTTTAATTTCATTTTGTTAATATGATTTAGCGCTCAGCTAAAGTTACACTTATTTAATGCAAAACTCTAATTTTTAATAGGTATTTGTTAGTAATAATTTATGTGTGTGAAGTGAATGTGTGTGTGCCTGTACCATGGGGAACACGACGCTGGGGCGAAAAGCCATTTCGTCTCACGTCGCTGACACCTCTAATGACAGGCGTTACGGTACTAAAGTCTTTTTTATATTTATAATTTAAAATTATTTATATTAAACCCAAGCTCTAACTTTGGGGAAGACGGACCTTTTAAAATTTCATTTGGTAACATTAAAGGCCATGTGCCCCAATTTTAACCCTTTTGGATTTTATGTCCGGAGGGCATGTGGGTGTGTGAGTTGCTGAGCCATGGAGACGCTTTGCCACCAAGATACAAGCATACAAGAAGCCAACACAACCTGGAGAGCCAACAAAGAAGAGGCGGATGGGCGGGGCTTGTGCCTGTCCTTCGCTTTTTCCCCTTTGCCGCTGTCTGACATGCCTGAAGAGCACGTATTAATAAAGCCGAGATAACCTCCTTCGGGCGGTTGAAAGGCCAAACGTAAAACTACACATCTCTGGATTGCATGATGAGCTGTGTAGAATGAGACTTATGGACTGATTTAATTCTGCAGTCAATTTTGTTTTTCAAGATTTGACCATTGCAATACTTTGTGTATGTTATCAAACTAAATCATGAAGTAGTGAAAAGAACTGCAGCGGTATCAAAGCAATGTTGCACTATCGTCCAACGAAAGTTGAGAGCACACAATCCCCACGTTGTTTGAGCTATAGTGGTTATAGTGTAAAAGCCAGACTTGAATATAAGATCATATTGTTCAGCTCTAAATGTTTTATAAAATGCTTTTAAATTAAAATGAATTTAGTTCTTATTAAGATATTTCATTATCGTACCAAACAAATATAATTGATCACATATTAAATTAAAATTAACCTTGTGTGCCTAAGGAAACAAAGAATTCATGCCGCCATTCAGTTTTACATTTTTCCTCAGGGAAAAAAAAAAAAAAAACGTATCTTCCTTACCAGACCATTACCAAAATTTATAACTACTCTGTAAGAGATTTTTAATTCATATCCAACATGGGCAGTGACTTCACGTGGGGATAAATCCATGGAAAGGTCAATGAATATTGACATATCATGCTTTTCTCTTAATCTTTATGTCCTGGATAAGCCTTCAAACCAGCTTCTTTTAGACTGATTATTATTATTATTATTATTATTTGATAGTGAACATAATTGTTTGATAATTTTAAGAAACAAAAAGTCCTGCGCATGTCATGTTGATACTATGATGTACTACAGATTGGAACCAAATGTCCACTTGGATCTTGGATTTTGGAGTCTCTAAAGTGACGGATTTCAAAATCTATCTCCTCCGCCGAAAATCAACGAAACTTGATAAAACCTAATGAATACATGATTTGATATAATATCTAAAGTTCTACTAATTTTTATAACATTCCATGTAATACAAAATTTTCTATACATTTTTGAAAATACCATATAGCAAAAATTCAAATTTCGCCATTTTTTTCAAACTAAAAACCCAATTTTCTCTCAAACATACCGACTGAATATAACGCACATAAGTATATTTTTGGGTTTTGTGATGACAATGATGCATACCAGATTTGGTTTGAATCGGTTGCGAAATAAAAACGGTAAAAAAACCGGGTTTGGAGAAAAAGGCGTTTAAAGTTTTTTGTTTTTTTTTCAGAGAAAATTGACATGAGGAGTTTTGTGTTCCGTTTTCCGGCTCGAAACAACCTTTTTGACATACTAGTCCTCTTTTCATGACTTCTGGGTCTCTTGTTGTAGCTTTTTAACTCTCTGGGCGTATCTTTTATCGAACTTTTGATCCCTACCCCCCATCTTTATAAGAGCCATTTTCGAGTTCTTGAGGGCCTCTGTGTGCCCCCTTTATTATTTGTAGCGCAAACCACAAGTATTGTGACCTTTACTATGCAATACGACATATAATCAGCAACTGGGCTACTAGTAGCAGAAGGAAAGCAAAATTGTGCCATTTATAGGACGGGAAAAGTCATGTTTGAACATTTACATTGATAATTTGCATGATCAGCAGTTTTTCTCTCGTCATAGTTGCTATCCAGTGTCCATCCCTGGCACTGGAACGCATGATATTGCTAGGAGAGGTGATATTCAAGTGCTTTTCGCACCCTTTGCCTGTATTTAATCAAATCGCGATGATCTACGGCCTCATTTAGCAGCCAGGTGGAGCCAAATCCTGATTGACAATACGTTAGGTCTACCGTTGAATGACCATTGGTCAAACACGTTAGAATTGACTTAGCAACTTTTTGATATCATTTTTACACGCAGAAAAAGGCAGTACTTTAAAGAGAAAACAAAAGCTCAAAATCGCATTTTTGGGGCAAAATCCATATTTCAGGACGCCCCCCCCCTCCCCTTTAATTCTTGAGTCAGAAGCTTTCAGAGATTAAAGGATGTTGTTGTTGGGGAAATGATTGCTCAAAGTGACGCACAGGAGAAACTTGTTTGACTATGGCAGGGAATTTGTTTGTTTGTGTTGAGGTTTGTCGGTAAATCAGCGCGATCACGGCTATATTGTGCCAAACACAGTAAGATACGTTTTCACGTCAAGAAGAAGAGAGGAAGGAAAGCGGGACAGAAGACAGGAGAAAGGAGAGAAAGAAGAGATGTCTCTCCTGGAATGTAGAGGATGGCATTCCATGGGAGACATCCCACCGATGGAGAGCTTTTACCGCCTGCAGGTGGGAGCAGGGAACCTACTTATATACGCCGGGACCCCGCGGGGAACTGGCAGGGAAAAAGCAGCACACCAAATAAAAACTGCCTCTTCGGTACTAACTCAGATATGAAACTTTGTCAGAAGGTCGTGACTATCTGTCTCTTTAATATATCATCACATGCGATACCTTTGTCAAAACTGATATTTTCATTTTTTTTTTCCCCCACAGAAGATTTTCAATTTTATTTATTTTTATTTATACCATGTGATACAATTGTACGTTACCATTTTGACACAAATATATGAATGTACAAGAAGTGTTGTACGTGATGATATAATGACGGGGGAAAAAAAAAGGCTACGACTTTGTAACACAGTCTCGTATCCTTTCGTTCATCTCTCCAGCCTGAGTGCTTTACACGACGGGGAAGAGAAAGACTGCTTTGATGAGGACAACTACATCATGTCTAGGAAGCTGAAAACTCCGGACGACGAGCGGCTTGCGTCCAGACCATGGCAGTTTTCCCCTTGCTCTGTAAGGGCCTTCAAAAAGTTTGTCTCCGAGTACGTACATTTTATCCTTCTGTGTGAAATAATATCAGTCTTAAAAAACGATGGGATGTTAAAACTCATTACATGACTATAACAATTTCAAAATGCTCATTTTGGTCCATTGCATGTAATTAGGTTATATTATTTCTACGCGTCCATTATATCTTTCATCCATCGATCCATTTATCCATTCATTGATAGATCTATCCATACATCCACCATACATCCATTATCCATCCATCGATCCTCCCTACATCTATCCATTCATTCATCTATCTATCCACTCACACATCCATCTATTCATCATTCATTCATCCATCCATCCATCCATCTATCCATCCATCCATCACTCCATCTATTGATAGATCTATCCATCCATCCACCATACATCCATTATCCATCCACCCTCTCTACATCTATTCATTCATTCATCCATCTGTTCTCTCACACACATCCATTCATCTATTCATCCATCCATTCATCCATCCATCCATCCACCCATCCATTTATCCACCCATCCATTCACTCATCCATCCATTCATCCATCCACCCATCCATACATCCATCCACCCATCCATCCATCCATCCACCCATCCATCCATCCACCCATCCATCCATCCATCCATCCATCCATCCACCCATCCATCCATCCATCCATCCATCCATCCACCTATCTATCAGTTCACTCAGCCAGCCGGCCAGCCATCCCAAACTATTGTCCTAGTCTCAATGCATTCAAATTGTCAATCAAATAAAGCACAGTGACTGTATCAGTGAACACATCACTGACTTGGTATTATTTAACCATCAAAACATCTTGAAAATCACTGATCTTGAGCCTCTTCTGCTACCAACAGGGTTAAATGTACCCAGAAGTCAGCCATGGGTATGTCCGTCCTGTCCACCAGTCTGAGTCCTGGCCAGGTCTTCTCTGCTGATCTCCAATGTCAACTTGCCCTCGGCAACGGCTCCTATTTTGGCAGGGTGAGTAACATGGAGCCACTGACAGTACTATTAATTTTTTTTTTTTTGTATCTTTTATAATGTTATTATTGTCATCTTAAGGGGCAAATTCAGTGGTTTCAACGTTGTTGCTATCACGGCGGTTGTTTTTGACTGCATTGTACTGTTAATTTTAGCTGGTGGACTGTGGTAATGATGATAATTTCAACCGGCTGAATGCAAATTTTTCCAAACGAAATGAAGTGCTCTTGGGGGTAATCACGGAAAGCCTAATTCCAGAACTATAATAATATAGCATCTATTGAATAAGCACAAATACAATGACTATTCTCCGTATTCCTCAGCAAACACAGAGTTAGTTTCTACATTGCTTGAGGGGGAAGCCTGCAGATCCGAAAATACATAATAACATAATATATATGTAATAAATATTTTACATATTTAACATTCATTAAACGCAAAATGAGTTCTCAGTAAACAGAAAGTTCAGTTCTTAAACTAGACCTACTTATATGGTGGAGATCCATGATTGCATTTCTCTGCAAACATTATTAAGTTATGCGTCATATTAGCGCTTGCATATCTGAAATTTGCATATGTTTTCAAGCAAAGCGGGTTCTCAACAAACACTCAGTTTAGCTCCTGAATTGCTTATATTCATAGAACCTGCAAATCTGATACTGTACATATTTCTAAGCAAAAGTATTGTTTCCCAATGGTTAGTTCTCAGCAACGCTGAATTAAGTTCCTGAATTTGCTTGTATCCTTCAGGCTTACAGATCAGAGATTGTTTTACTGGTACAACTCAAAGACCCCCTTTTAACACAGTTCTCATCAAATAAAAGGTTAAGTTTCTAGATTGCTTCGATATCTTCATAGCTTCTAGGGCCCTTGTTTTCACGTAAACACAGTTCTTGTGTCCTTAGATCTCCCAGCAAAGACACCTCCCAGAATTGCTTGTATCCTTAGAACTCCCCAGCAAACACAGTTTTCCGAATTGCTTGTGTTCTTAGATCTCCTCAACGAACATACTGCTTGAACTGCATGTCTTTGTTCATCCCCAGAGCTTGCAGATCCGCGAGGGCTACCCCAGTCTATGCCGCCGTATGTTCTGTGCTGTACCAGACGAGCCAGGTCTGTACCAAGCCATCTTTGCCATGGAGAAAACTTCTTGCGGAAACGGCAAGGTGAGTTATACATGATGAACTTCATGCATGAAAAGGCCGACACCTGGATAAATTTGTGGTGAAAGTCGAAAATGAAGTCAGATAACATGACTATGCCCAAATGCGCTTCTTAAGCATAAAAATATGTACATGAGACAAGATAAGGTTTGACCTCAAAACAAAATTCTACAGTCAGTTGATGAGACGCGGTAAAAAAAAAAAAGAAAAAAGACGCCGTCTATTTGGGCCTATTGGCCTAGCTAGACCTGGAGTCTATTTGGACCTATTGATACACCTCTTTCTCTTTTAGATATCGTCACATAACACAATAGTTATGTTAATAACACCATAGTGTTATGTTATTTTTTTACCACGGTTGTGGACAGCTGAGATAACCACCACTAGAGGAGGTTGAAAAGCTTATAAAAACCA
>JBCAUA010026518.1:0-12480 GCA_038406235.1 Peronia verruculata
ACCCCAAAATGCATTCTACACTATCAATAAGAGGTCAAAGAATAAAAATATCGCTAGAACGCAAAATCGACAATTTTTACCCACAACATCGATTTTCACTGCCGACCTTGGCCTTAAAGTTTACAACTGTTTGCCAACTTCTTTAGTGCTGTGAAGGAGAACTCTTATTTTCAGCTTCTTTAATACTTTTTTGTTTCTCTTTTCAATGAAAATTCCAACAAGAAGAATAAACAAACAAATAAAACACAAGGCAAAACCCATCTACTTATGGTTCAGTAGTGAAATATTTCACCAATTACACAACAATGAAACGGAATTCCCCTAGAGCAATGTCAATAGCATATTTTGTAAAATAATAATTTTCATTGTGCTACTTCAGGTAGGTCTCCACTCTTCGTGAATCAGCATAAAATTTCAAGACTGCTCTGCCATTGCTCTGTTTATGGGGTGCATTTCTTCCGACTGCAATGCTTGTCTTTAGTAGAGATCTAAATTGACAAAATGCTCACAATCAAAGGCCAGAATTTAACACAAAACAACAATGGTGGCCTACCTGTTGTAATCTGTGGGATTTGTTCTTTTCCAGTGCATAAATTGTTTATGAAGTTGGTTTAATACTGATGGAGTCACTAGAGGAAAGGATCAAAATACTCTATTATTTTCTGGGCTCATTTAAAAAAAAAAAAAATAAGAGGCAAATACAGAAACAAAAAATTAGAAAATGTGTAACAACTTGTCCCAAAGCTAACATTTCTTGCAGCATATAGAGCAATCTAGGTAACTCTTCTTTTTAACTTATTGCACATTACAAATGGAAATTTCCTGTTCTCTGTGCTCTTCTTGTAACAGCACAACCAGATGATACATATGGCATTCATTCTTGATGTTAGGTGTAGATTTTCGCTTTCATTATTTTAGTGACATACCTTGTGGAAGAAACGAAGGGAATGAACTCTAACAAAGAAAACTAGACAGCAGAAATGAATAATGACTGTATCACAGGGAAGAAGACCTGAGTTGTGGAACTATTTTCTTTATTTCTCTCATACCAGAATTAAAATAAACTTAGAAATATGAATTCTACGCTTTTTTTTTTCGTAACAAGACCATGAAATAGCCCAAATACATCAAAATTTTTTTGGCCAGGAGAAAGCAGTCTGATTAAAATTACTTGGCACGAAAAGAGTTATCCGGCTTCCAGACTGAGGGGATAATTCAAAGCATTGTTTTCTTGTGAAAGAACTTCCTGACAGTGATACATTGTCCTATTGAGATATAACTTACAAACAGAGATTAAGCACTGATTTCTTCATTCAGTCATCTATTTTATACTTTTCATTTGCCTTGGAGATGGATATCTAGACATCATTCAGTCATCTATCTTATACTTTTCATCTGCCTTGGAGATGGATATCTAGACAGGCTCATCCTAGTGTTAGAAAACTTACAGACAGAGACCAGGTCTGTGGTCAAGATGTGGAGAAGCATGTCGGACATGGATGCCAGCTGTAGCAGGAATGGCAGGGTGGTCACACGATTGCTCTGGGCATCCGACTGAAGGCTGACCTGAATGAGGACAAAGGGTACACAATACGATAAGTAGCCTGTGAGGTGAGGCAATCCGAAAATGTCTTTATAATGATAAAGAAGGCACTGAGTAAAAGTTAGTAAGACTTTATGAAACAAAACAAAAATAAAGCAAAGCAGATGACACTTCTTTGACAGAAGACAGATTCATCATCTCATCTCATTTTCATCATCTTCTCTCTTCACTCCTTATTCTTTCTGCTAGTGATGGGGTCAAAATAGTGGTTTCCTAATGAGTAAAGATTGATCATACATGTGCACTTGTGTTTGTATGTGACTTGAATGTTAGTTTTGTCTCAGCAAACATTCTAAAATACTTGGGAGTTTTCTAAACCACGTTTGGTCCTTTTATAATTAAAATCTAAAAAAAAAAAAAAAAAAACAAATGACCTACACCTACACAGTTGTAGAATAACTGTGATAGATAACTGATCATCACTATTTCACACAACACAAGATAACATATAAAAAATATGATGATGTCATCACCTCAAACAATGCCATTAATGCTTTCCTGATGTCTTGACTGTGTTTGGAAGCCAAATGCCCCAGGATTCCCACAACTGATGCCATTTTTGGGACCTTCATTCGACTGGAGCCTGCATCTTTCTCCGCGCCTTCCACTCCGCTGTTACAGAAGTCTTTTAGACCGCAGTTCAAAACTCGAGTAATGATAGTTCGTGGAAAACAAGACCTGTCAACAAGACAGAGTACAAACTATTGGTACTAGTGCTAATTTGGTATGAAATCAAATCTATGCTACAGAATTAAGCGAAACTCCACCAGTGCTTCACATTATATAAACAAAAACAATTAAGCAAAACTCCACCAGTGCTTCACATTATATAAACAAATTATCAACATCTAGAACTGATATGAAAACACATTTAGTGAGAAACAAAAAGGAGTCTTCTCATTATCAAAGGTCTCAGGTATGCTGTAATTAAATAGGTGTAGTATTGAGAACTTTAAATGATATTATTTGTACAGCATTTTCCCTGATGTTAGTACTGAAAGCTTTGAGTAACTAAGCACTGGTCTAAATAAATAACATTGTTGTGAAAGAAAGTCGTTGGCGCTCTAGATCGATAGCTCAAATCTATCGGAAGAAAAAAACCCTTTCAACTTGCGGTTCAAAGCATATTACTAAAAACTCAACTCTACTTGCATTTAAAAGTTATTCCGACATAGAGAGTACATTCTGATCTTAAAGGGATTTTTGAAACATTGAGAGACAGCTACCATTATTTTAAAGAAAAAACATGGACAAAAGTTTTACTTCATTGGATGAACAATCACCATCTGAGAGGCTTCCCTAAATAAATCGTCTCCTATAAAGAATGACAACAGACAAAATGTGAGAATGAGAGGCATAATCTAAAACAATGCACATGACTTCCAAAAGGACTCACCCTATGTGTGCAACAACCCAATCAAAATGAGGTGAAAACTTCACTGAGGCTTCCAACAGAGCATCCACACACATATCTGGGGCTCCTCCAACCCTGCAAGATCATGGTCAGGACTAGATATTATTCTCATTCATGATATGCCTCAAATATGCACGTGAGAAAACATGAAAAAGCATGAACATTCTAAATCTATGTTGATAAATGGGTAAAATAAGTCTGACAGTAAAACTTTTCAGTACAACCTTATTGGTGTCGATGAAAAGAAACATCAGTGTCTATTTACTACGGTGAAATAAATCACTCAGCAGTGACTCTGTCATTCCATAATGTTTACATTCAAAATTAACTCCTGCAATGCCAAAACAGGTAAAATATAATTCTTTTTAACAAAATAATCCAATTCTTTTCAACAAAGTCCTCTGTGACATATGAACCATTTCATCTATATCTGTATGCGCAACATAAGAATCATTTCGATATATTTGTGATTGATAATTTACTGAAGACAGAAGAGGGGAAAAGACAGATTGTTATCTTCATCAATGAACTGACATATAGAGGTACAAGTGTGCAAAAATTGGCCCAAATCACCTGTAACCTGATAACTACTATACCATTAAGACCTGAACTCAAGACTTGTCTCAAAGTTACCGAGACAAGCATTGATATCCATGACACCTGAGATACTTGACCTGAAATCTAACTAAATGAGCTTGCAAACATCCATTTCCATCACCTTGCTTCTGTGTACACATGGATGTCATCAATTTTAGACATCTAAATGTAAATCTTGAAAAACTATATTGTTTTAAACTAAAAACACATGATAGTCAAGAACTCCAGGCAGATTAAAACATCAACTCTATCGAACAAGATACTGAAAAAAATATTTGCAGCTCATTAACACAATACAATGTGCAAAACAAAGTGTCCTTCTGCAAGAATTGAGCAGCTAAAACTCCTAAGCAAGATGCATTAAATCAGGAGGATAAATACTACGTACATGGCAGCAAAGCACTCCGTAGTAATTTCAATCAGCATTTTTGCAGGTGGACAGGCCATCCACATCTGTAGTACCTCGTTCAAAGATGTTGCGTGCTGCACTCCTCGTTTGATAGCATACTTGCTGCTCATATCACCCAGCAAGGACAATGCCCACTGAAATAAACATCTTGTAACTTAAGACTCAGGGAGGCACATATTGTTATAGAACTTGCAATCTTCAAAAACCAAAAACTCCTGTAAGTGATAACTCTGCCTGTGATAACATTTAATTGCTCAAAGATACTTAACAAAATAAGAAAGATTCTAATAATAAGACCCAAATTACCTCTTATGGTACTTTAAAAAAAAAATATCATTTTGTCTATGACCATTGTAATAATTATATGCTGACCTAATGTAAAGTAGCATGAATGGAGAGCCATAGCTATGGAAAGAGTTAAGTATGTCTTCTTTTTTTTTTTTTTTAATCATATCTCTCTGGGCTATCTATCATTGAATGTGTATCAATTCCTTAATCAACAAAATGGGCTTTTGTGCAAATATAATGCAAACACATGAAAGTGAATGAATTAAGGTTCAACATGATTGTCGAAACTCAATTTGGAGGAAAACTGACATATACGGCTCAATTTGATTGGTTTTGAGACGTATTCACTCACAAAAAATAAATTCTCCGCGCGCGCGCGCGCACACACACACACACACACACACACACAACACAAAGTAAAAAAAAAAAAAATTATACATGAGAAAAAAGATTATATACCGATGAAACAACAGGAGCCCATGCTTCAGGATGTGATTTGATAAAGCTCAATAAAACACCAGTTGCATCTTGAAGTGCTGTCAACTGATTTCTTTGAGAAGCCTCTGGATCTAATGAAAAAATACAATATTATTATTTTGGCGTTTGATTGAAATTATAGATAATTTTAGAATGACAGATCATTAGAACGTACATATTCCTATTTAACATACTTCAACAAGAAAAAAAAACAATTTTTCATACTCTTCAGAATGAAATTTTTTTTTCCGCATATTCTGAATAGAAATTGTGGATAGTCCGATAGTGGCATTGGATGTGTTGAGGTATGAGGAAAAACAGTTTTGTTGATTCCGAAAAGTGACCTGTTTCTATGGAGATGGTGGCCATCTTGGAAATAAAACAACCTTTTTTGAATTGCTAAGGCTTTTTTATTTTCAAACCAAATTCAATAAAACTTGGCAAAATGCAAGACAGACATCCTATGTTTAATTTGTACTGATTAGATTTTTGATAATCAACAGAATATTTAATTATTATTTTTTCCATCTGTGTACAATTACGTCACCTTGAAAGGGTTTCTTTACCAAGAATAACTCAAAAGTTTTTGCACTAATCAAAATTCTGATCAATACAAAAGTTGTGTATAGTCCTAATAAATGGTTTGGCAAATATGCATGCCATTTCCTCTAAAACTGGAAGACTAGTGGCAAAAAAAACAACTATCACAAATTTTAGTTTTGAGAAAATTGTATTTTTCTCCTTCGACAGTGATTTTTTCATGGGAGCAAGCAGTTTATGTGATTAACAATATTATGGAAATGCAAAACATACTTCTTATGTCCTGTTAGTGTGTTATTCTAACTGTTTTACAACAATTCTGAGAGTTAGAAAGAAAAAGCTGAGAGAAAGCTAGCACAACAGTACTACATAAATTCACTTCTTTGCTGCTGTTACTATATACTGATCCCATGGAATTCGATTCCTCAACATTTTTTGTGCCACTGAGGCCTGCCTAGTTTTTGCCAAGTTATCCCTATGTTCTGCTTCTGTCTAGGCACGAGTATGAGCAGTCTAAGCTGACAAATAGTTGTCTATGCAGCGAGAATTGATGATAAACAATGCCAAAACAGCATGAGTGCTACAATGAAAAGGCCATTATGATAGCACTGTGGTTCCACTCAAGCAAGGTGGGAACACTGCAAATATTCAAATATTGGCCTATCAGTCAGTACAAATGCAACACATTCACAAATGCAATCAAAATCATAATTGGTGTGAGTGAACAAAGAGACCATAAACATGGTAGGCCTCACATGTACACATGGACACAACATCCTATGTATGGGTACTGAGGTCATTGCCATGCTGCAACGGCCAATCAAAATCTGGTAACAAGCCGGGTGATAAGGTCGGTCAAGGCGGACTAGCACTGCGCCAATGAACATTGGAATTGAAAGTCAATGAATAGTAATGAGAAAAGCTAGGTCAAATAATAGTTGAAACAGTCTCCGTTTACATGCTCAGAGATGTAAATAGTTTATCCAGAATTTTTTCCCACATCACATTGTAAAAGAGGAGAAAATTTCCTTTTCATCTTTTCATCCATACCAAATACTTTATACTTTCTGTGAGAAATATATGGATGAGAACTGTTCAAAGTCAATCAAAACATTAGACTTTTATGTCACTGACATCGAAAATGGGGCATACCCTTGTGTTTTCAATTGCATTTTTGGGGCAAAAATAAAGCACTGAAAATGTTCTCACCAGTATTTTTAGATCAAGAAAAGGTCAAAGTTTCAGAATATGCAATTATCTCAAAATCGTCATTTTGAGCCAAAATGGTCAAAATAAGAATCGCTCCCCCCCCCCCCAAATCCATATATATGTGTGTCAAATAAACTGTGAAGGAAAATGTAATATTTGTAAACATATGATAGATTTGCAATCACATTACTCTTGAAATTTTTCATTCTATGAAAAGAAGACTGTAAAGCAAGTTGTTGTTTTTTTTTTTTGTGAGACAGGTATATAATGCAGTTCCAAAAAGTCATCCCAAAATTTAACTTTAAAAGAAAAAAACAAACATCTGACTACCAAATTATTTTTTTCCCCTACCTTTTTCAAACAATATGCAACTTTTCTTTCTCATTATAACACATAATTGTATAAAAGTTATTTACCTTGTCTCCCATGAAGACCAGATTCTGCAAAACTCAGGAAAGCATTGATGGTTTCATCAAATGAAATGGCGTAATGTTTAAGCACAGCATGTCGAGCCACAGGCACAGTTCGCAGTAGGAACAAAGCTGAGCTTGACAAAGCTTCATGGCTAACTGGTCCCGAACTGGTGGTTCCTTGAAGAAACTGATTTACTTGTCTTTGTATTTCCTGCATTGATGCATATTACATGAAATTATATGAAATATAATAAGTTAAAACACACCCAAACTTGGAATGTGTACATTTTGTTTAGATTTTAGCCCAGCACATCCAGTCATTATTCAGTGGCAATATTCATAGACGAGAATATGAGATGTGACATGATGAAATCAGACACTCATCAAACTGAGCTGACCATAGAAATTACATGTTTTCAATAGTCAATGAATTTAAAAGCAATTTTTTTTTTCTTCACCAAACCCTTCTATATCTATCTAAAAATGCATTTCAGAGTTCATGAAACAGATCGGCTAAAAGCCCCAAAATTGTAATTTAGTAAGATTAATAAGGATTTGCAAAAGTGATCGGTCATTTCCTCAATAAATTTAACTGCAGCAACAGGTCACTTCCATCGTCTTTAATTGCTGATATCTCAACTGTGCTTAAAGGGGTGGTGCAACATCAATTCGCGGTGTCAAGTTTCTTTGTGTTTTTGCCTCACATGAAATGTTACAGCTATTGTAAACCCACTGACATAGAAATTAGAAGCTGATGGCCTCTTAAATTTGAGATTTTAACAATTAAAGAGACGGGATCGTTCGGGCCGCTCTGGCTTTCCGTAAATGACCGTGAACGGGGCGTGACGTCATGACTTTCCGGAATGCACACTAACTCTATGCTTAAGTGGGCCTATACAGTATTTAAACAATGCTGTATTGTGTGGCGAATGAATTATCGGTCGCAGGATAGTCGGGCGTTTGTAGGGCTTCTCGTTACGCTGATATTTCTCACAATGTTACTTGAATTTGCGGTTTATCGCCCCAGTTTGAAAATAACGCTATAATAAATATGCGCAGCTCAAGAGACACTCCTTCAACAGGTAATGGAAACTTTATCTAATAGAAAAGTGAGAAATTCCATCCCCAAAGATGAAATCCCCTTGAACATAAGAGGAGAATAAAAATCAAGAGCCACGTGGCCCACTCAAGTCCTCTCAAGTAACCCGAAACTACAATCAAAAGAAACGATGATCAACAGAAGAATAACAAGTAGATGTAGTCTCTTTGTTTATACCATATTGAATAATAATACAATCTCCCCTGACCACTTGACCCACCCAGCAAGTTAGGCACTGACCATACACCAAGCTATTGAGACCAGATGTGAGCTGAAATTGCTATGAATGAAAGCTAAAGTGGCCTGAATATCTATTAGTTTATATATCAGATAGCGTTCTTTTGCTCGCACTGGATGCTACCATTAGATCACTTATATATATATATTTCTTTGTAGTCACTGCTGCCCCGTCAACGTCAGCCGGTCTGATTTAATAACAATGATCTAAGTCCATGTAGTTAGAGGGATGATAGCTTGCATTTTACACAGAGATTCTATAGCAAGAACGTAAATATACCCTTATGTGAAGTGGTTTCGTCCAAACAATTACAACAGGTTATGAGCAAATCTGTAATGTGAATGGTCTGTGTGACGAGGGGTGATAAAATTGACACCCATATGAAATAGATGTCTTTATGAGTACAACTTCTTCTCCTACTATTGGTTCATTGCACATATTGCACTGTTGAGTCACTGAAAAAATGCAGATGTTCGATTTTCTTGTCCTTCCATCCCCCCGATACAAGATCCGCGAGTCGATGTTGGCCTGTTTTCTCCATGAGCAGACGTCATACCACAGAGCCACTGCGTCCCCCCTTTTCCCGGTGCAAGACAGAATATAAGGCAAGCATTGTAAAGAGGGCAATACTAAAAATCACATTTCTTTTGTTGTTTAAAATATGGGTGATGGACAATTTAAAAAATAAATAAATAAATAAATAAATCACCATGCAATGGAAGGTTGTTTTTTTTTTCTCGTTATGATAATTTTTTCCCCCCATTTTTTGGACTTTATGTGTTCCAAAACAACAGCAGTTTTAATGAGTTTTCCAGTCTTTACAATTTTTGTTTTCTACTTTTTGTAATTAGAAAAGGAGCGTAAGTTAGCCGGCTGAAAAAATCGGTCACGAAGCTTTGAAGGTGGTCATTCCCGGTGAGAAGTATTGCATTTCTGATGGAAATAAAAACGGAAGGCAATCTTAACATTAATTTCATTCTGTGGCAGAGTGGCCGCACGCCCACCTAAGTCTAGGCAGAAATATGGAGTTATGATAAATGCCATATTATCTTCTCGTTCCATGATAAATTAAAATCTTTGTTCCCATCTCATCCTCGCCCACTCCCCTCCCACATTAAACCTACACTCAACGTTGTTTTTTGGATCCGATTAAAACATTTCATTGTAATTTTGTTTCTAGCTTTGGACCAAGCTCTTACGTAACGGAGCATAAAATTAATATTATTACAACACTGGGGCAAACAAATTTTAATGTTAATGACAGTGAGCGACTAAACATACATACAGTGCTTAGTAATAAAATATAAAACGTCATATTACAAACAAGCAACTTACTCACGTATACAGTAAAACTGTAGATCAGTTCGCAAAGAGTTGCCTTTGATTTCAATTTGACCTCAAACTGTCCAGCATCCCCGTGTGTCACATTTGTCAGTTCAACCGTCACGTGATACTTCAGGTGTTCTTCCAGTTTCTTATATCTCCACACCTTCCCGTGCCACCGTAAACCCTGCATAAGACGTGTCCCGTTCAGAATGGCCTCCTCAAGCATTATGTCCACCAGCACACAGAAAGACCAGAACATTTTCTGGTAGAGACCGACCCTCACTACAGGCTGTCTGTCTCTCTCCTCAGGGCAAAGACTCGGGCATCCTAGGCACAGACCATGAGAAAACATTATCTAAACTTCTCACAGAAAGACCAGAATAATTACGCAAAACAATGAAACAAACACTTATATTATTAAAATTAAGCAGGCATGTCTCTGACTGAAACCCGCAAAATAAGAGGAAGAAGGAACACCCTAAACAGACTTGCAGGTGGAATGTGCACGCAGAACTAAAGGCCACCAGCCTGACAAAGATGCAGAAAAAAAATGCATATGAACCAGTTTTTCCCATAGAACATTCGCTGCTAATCTATTTGTGAATCCTGATAATCTCTCTTTCGTGTGAAAAACATTAAGTTTTTGAAATCTGAGACATTTAACACCATGGCTGAGATTTTATGAAATCGTATTAATGAAATGTCTTTGCAACAATAATTGATATATTGTATGAAAAACAAATTGACTTAAACTCTTTGATCTGATTCATCAACCTCAGATTTCTTATATTACTCCAATTTCTAATATCTTTGTTTTGTTTCTTAGTTTTCCCATAAATTATGATATGTAATTAATTTACATTTTCCTTTGATCCCTGGACCAGAGACTCGCTTGCCAGAAGTGGATATAAAGCACACACAAATGAGGGCGATAAAAGTCAGGATGGATTCACACTAACGTCACTAAACACCAAGCAGGGTTTTTCTGGGTTTTTCTGTCCGGCAAACCAACAAAGTCCACTAGAAAATTGTTACTTATTATTCTTAGAAAAAAGACCAACAGACCTGTATCATTTCTCTGCTGCTTGGTGGCATTGTTGGTGTCTGAGTTTCCTCCATCTGTGATCTGGAAATTACACGTGTACTCCTGAGTGCAATTGGAATTTTTTCCGTTGCTAATTGTAAAGCTGAATTGACCAGAGTCTAGAAATGTTAAGTTGGCTATCCTGAGATGCACACTGTATGTGTCGAACTCCAATCTCGCGTAATCCCACCACATCCTGTTTATCCATTGTTGAGGTTCCAGCTGAGTGCCATTTAGGTTGGCTACGGCTCTGCCGTTCAACCCAGTGACACAGAAATAGAAATCCTTTGTCTCAGCCAGCCCTGCCTTCACATTCTCACAGGGACACTTTTTTCTATCACAGGGACTCAACTCTCCTGCACGGGAAAGACAGCATAAACTTGAGCCCAAGTCAGCATAGTAGGTAATGCATACTTTACATTGAATCACATTATTCCGTTTGCTAGACATTGGTTTCACACTGTAATGACTTTAAATACATGTACATGATATCATTTGCACATTGTTTCTGAATCATTTCATCCAATCTTGCCCTCATATTTTCCATGAAGATTTTGGGCTCCTGTTGATCTCCATTACAATTATGATGTCATCATATTCATTCATAAAGAAGACTATGGTTAGCCGGACTTAAGTCAGTGTAATATCAAAGTCTAACCGGACTTATTCAGTCCGTGTCATTGTCTGAATCTGTCATGTAGCCGTGAAATTTGCAATTTGCATCGTGTTCCTTGCAACTTTAAAAACACTTTTACTTAAAAACACGCTAATCAGTTAATGATTGTCTAGATTTAGTATCAACCATGACGATCTTTTTTCAAGTGAAAAGCTGATTGAAGTGTAGATATATACCTATACCTAACAAGGAACAGTTGGTGGTGTACGCAAGAGGTATCTAGCCAAAGAATCTCTCTCAATTAAACCTCAAACTTTCGCATAAAAATGCAAAAACTATGTGAAATACACACATATTATTTTTATTTATTATTTAAACAAGACAAATCAAAAGAACATAATAATAATAATAATAAAAAAAAATATAATATAATAAAATAAAATACGGCATGGCTGAGGTTCAAACCCCGATTGATAGGATTAATATCAGTCTGGTCACTTGTCCATTCGGCCACAGGACAACTTTGAGCTCTGGGTGAAAATTAACAGAATACTAATCCAAAACGACAAGGGCCGTTAATTATCTTGTCTTCTGTTCTTTTGTTTTCACTTTCTCTCATCTATGGTACAAATTTAAGTCAGAATTGCTATCAAAATTGGCATATTGTGGAGCTTTAGACAGTGAGACATTGAATTACTCTCAGAAAAGGGCATAAAACAATGGGAAAATACAAAACTGGGGATTATTGGCTACCACAGAAACCACCTTTTTAAATTATATTATTTTCTGATTTTTAAATTTTTTTTTATAAATTAAATTTTATCATAAACAAATTTAAGCTAAACAGCATTCACGTCGAATAAGATTACAAGTTGATTCAAGAGTCGTAAGGGGAAAATGATAGCAAGTTCCCGAGGGCTAGCTGGACTTAAGTCGGACAACCAACTTCATTATAAAAATGTTTTAAAATTTAAGACCACTGTCCACTGACAACTAGTCAAATTCACGTAAAAAAAAAAAAAAAATTAAAAATTTAAAAAAAGGATAAAAATAAAGAAATGGAGTATTTAAAGAAACAGAAGATGATGATGAAGAAGAAGAAGAAGAAGAAGAAGAAGAAGAAGAAGAAGAAGAAGACGAAGAAGAAGAAGAAGAAGAAGAAGAAGA
>JBCAUA010026529.1:0-12480 GCA_038406235.1 Peronia verruculata
GATCCAGATTGACAAGCCCGGCAAGACGCGCCGCAGGGCGTTGTAGCCCTTAGGCTGGGTCGCAGCTCTAGAGTTAAGTCTTACAGTGAAGCTTAAAGTATAGTGAAGTTTAGACCCAGGTGATTCAGTACCTGCATGTACATATAAGACACAACACCATGAAATCAGGCGCTCATCAAACTAGTACCACTGCAGAGATATGTATTTTTCAACAGTGAATGAATTTTTAACACAATGTATTTTTTTTAAAGCCCCAAAATGGTAATTGGCATGGTGTAATAAGGATTAGTAAGGATTAACAGAAGTGATTGATCATTCTCACACTACATTCAGCTGCAGCAACAGATCACCCCCAACATCTTTATTTGCCAATATCTTAGCTTCTATTTAAGGTAGAGCAAAACTTTTTTTCACACACTGAAAGGGAAATGGATAATCTTCACAGTGATACCAGTAACTTCATATACTCAAAACTTGATGAGAACCTGATTTCATCATGTGACATCTCATATATTTGCCATGAACTTTCTCATGAGAGTGACATTATTTATGGCAGAAAATGAACCAGCCCTCCAGGTTTTAGTTAAAATCAGAAATACATTGTGAGGAATCATTTTTAAGGACAAAGATTATAATAATAGAGAATATTTAAATAGTGCTTATCCCCGTAATTACAGGCTCTAAGCGCTTCACAATCTATTGTTATGCCGACAGAGCCAAAAAAAACATTCATAAACGTTATCAGCTTCCTGGGAAGCGTACAAGGCAGCTAACTGTTAGGCGCTCAAATCCTTATCAGTTTAACAATATCAATCACTGTCTATAGTCAGGTACCCATTCAAACCTGGGTGGAGTCAGGAAATGTGTGTAAATTGTCTTTCCCAAGGACAACGTTTCGGGACCTATCAGGATTCAAACCCAGAACTCAGATCCCCGAGTCCGACGGCCCAACTGCTAGGCTATGATACCACGAAAATTACTGACACCACTGGCATTTATCAGTGAATAATAATATTGTAATAGTTTATCAGTCAATAGTAAAATATGAGTCCATAGATTGTTTAATTGATGAATGTGATGTCTTGACACTTTGATAGGAGGCCCAGAACTTGAAGACAGTGGAAGAGTTTGAGAGCTTCATGCTGAACCATGGAGAAAAAATCATTGACTGTCTGGGTGAAGAGGTAGACAGGATTGAAAAGGCTCTGAAGGTTTGTGAATTTTGTCTTATCTGTGGTTATGATGGCCCACTTAATATCACTCAGGTGTGAATCAAATTAGAATGTGTATTGTTTCTGTTTTATCCAGCTTATGTCATTGCAAATCTGAAATATTTTACATAAGGTTTTAAACACAGTATGAAAATCCAATTTCAGGTTATCCAAATTCAGAACATTCAAAGAAATCTCAGAGATAATAGAATAGAAGTCGGCTGTTGTAAGCAATAGGCCTTGTTGCTTTCTGATCTTGTGTATTCACAAGGCAAGTAGGCATATTTTTTTTCTCAGAATATGCAGGTCCTTTTTGAAGGTTGTAGAAAAAGTATAATTTGTGCTAGAACATCATGTCAAATCCTGATTGTTCATTTTCAAGTAGATCCAGTTACCAAAATGTTTCTGCATGCATTATTCATTTATTAATTTCATCATTACTTTGCTTCACTCCTATTCTATTTCCTCAGGCCAAACACCCAGAAATTCGACACGTAGATCTGGAGGCTTTGTAGGAGATGCTTATCTTTTCAGATAATTTGATGCACATCAGATCCACTGAGCTCTACTTGTATGTGGCTCACAGCTGACAGATGAACCAGAATATTGATTAGATAATGTTGTTGTTTTTAAGGATGAAACCAAATTGAAATGTCTCATGAAAGCCAAGCAAGCACATCCAGTTACTCTACTTTTGTTGTGCAATATGGTACCTATTTTAGGACTGTCACAGAATGGTATGTATTACCTACTCTTGTATTGTGAAGCGGCATTTTCAATGCTTGCTGTAACTTTATTGGATTCTTATCCGAATCATCATCCTTGATGAAAGTACAGGAGAATTCATGAATAACGTTTAAATGCAAATTATTCAGGAAGATATTCATGGTTTATTTGTTATTTTGTTTAATTGTCTTTCATCTTTCATTTCGTAACCGTAGTGAGCCCAAATTAATGAAAATTTTTGCAGGATATTGGTTGATGGTTCATGAGAAAATTGTCATAGCTTTAGTTGGACTATTTCCTCCTTTTTTTTTTTTCTTGCATTTAGTTATATGACTGTAGATGAGCTGTCTTCAGTTTCATTTGTTTTTCATGCCCAGGCAATTATGGTTCTTGGGAAGGGAGAACTGATGTTTCAACTGATCTCTCTGGATTTGGCAGTGATTTTCTTTGAGATTTGAATTTTTTTGTGTGTTGCTCCCAATATCCACAAAAGTTTTACTTTGCTGTGCCATGTTATGACAATCCTAGGATTTTGTGAATCGCATGTCAAGATATACCTTCGTCAAAAGTAAATTGAGTATTTTGTGGAAGCCTACCTTTTACCTTTAACTGTTCTCTTGCAGAGGTGTGCTGGCTATGAATGAATGATATGTACACTACAAGTATAGGTCTACAGTTATCCAGCTTGTCCTGAATAGAAGTAAATCTAACAATTTACTTTCTTCCAGGAAAATACAGAATAAAAAAGAAAGATTTGCTTTTATCCAGGAAAATACCGAATGGAAAAGAACAATTTACTTTTATCCGAGAACATACTGAACGGAAAGGAAAGATTTACTTTTCTCCATGAAATTACCAGATGGAAGGAACAATTTACTTTTATCCAGGAAAATACTAAATGGAAAGGAATGGTTTGCTTTTGTCCAAAAAAAATACTGAATGAAAGGAACATTTTTTTTTCTCTAGGAAAATGCTGAATGGAAAGGAAAGATTTACTTTTATCCAGGAACATTCTAAATGGAAAGAAATGATTTACCTTTGTCCAAAAAAAAAAATGCTGAATGGAAAGGAAAGATTTACCTTCATCCAGGAAAATACCATTAGAAAAGATTTATTTATTTTTATCCAGCCGCACTCACAGAGACCTGAAATCAAGTCACTAAGATCCCTGCTGGTCCACATGGTGTAGTGTTATCTCCAACAGTATAAACTATCTACCAATAGATTAGTGGTAGGCTGAGGTGATAAGTAGACATTTTTCCAAAGAATTGAGAGCTTATATGTTATGTCATGCAACCCACATTTTGTTATTCATTGTGCTAGACAAGATATTGACATGCCATCTTCAGTCCGTGAGCAACCCATTCTGGTTACCCTGGATTACAGGAATCAGTCTCAGTGAGTCAGATACATTTTGAAGAAAGATAAGAATGACTAGGAGCAAATGATTGTATCTATGATCTATATGTATATGGGCCATAGTCTGTAGTGATGAAGAGTCATATTCCTCCAAACTGGAAGCCATATAACCACTGATACTCATTTTCTTTCTGCAACATTAGCCATACACAATTTTTATCATTTATTTCATATGATGAGACTTAAGTCACTGTTGTTGTATTATAGTTTGTTTTTGACAGAAGTTGTACCAAAGTTTGCCATGGCATACAGCTGAAGACAAGGGGCGAAGAACCATGTAATATGTCTTGTGCCCAGGGCAAATGAGTGGGAAGGTTAGCGCTGGGTGATTTCGATCTATGGCCCTTTTTATCTGTACAATTTTTTTTTTTTTCAGCTTAAAAAAGGTTAAATTTTTGTTTTGTGGAAACTAAGAAAATTTTCGTATCCGAGTCGTAAAATAGTTGAAAACAGCCGTAGATCAAAATTGCCCAGCATGACTTCGCCCTGGGTGCAAGATATATGTCAAGTTGTTGCACATGGGAGAAAACTGTGATTTTTGTTTGTTGAAGTTATTGATTTAGACCATTGTTTTGGACACCAGGGGCTGTTTTTTTTTTTTTTTCTGATCTTTTTAGGTCAGGCATTTCAGACTCCAAATTAAAAACACTGACTGTGACTTTGAAAATATTTAAAAATTGGACATTCGTTTTCCTCCCTTAGTCTTCAGTCGTAGCAGGGTTTTTTTTTTTTTTTTGCCTGTTTTGTTGTTGTCGTTGTTTTTTAAATTGTTAGATTGTTGATAACTCCCTTATTTGTTTGCATGTTTTGCTTTAAAGCCTTATTAATGTTTGAATTTTGTTGTAGAAGGGAGTTGTGGGCTTATGGGCTCAGATTGAAACTGAAATAGTCATCAAAGAATGAAAAGATTTTGCCTTGTTGTTGTTGTTGATTTGTTGTTGCCATGTTTTGCTAAATTTTTTGTTTTCTTTTTTTTTAAAAAAGATTGGGGGTTACTGGTCATGTTTGCTATAAAAGAAATTTCAGTGTGGAAAAGTCAAGCCAGAGTTTTTGAGATGGCTTTTTTTTACTATAATTTGAAGTAAACTATTGGTTTATTGGCTTTTAATTTTAGTTTACCTTGATGAGGGGTTAAGGAATGGTATGAGCTGTATCAGAGCATGGATTATTGGGTGGATTTTTACATGGAGAAAGTGATACGAGTTACAATATTTTCATGTAGGCTATCCGTATGCAAGCTTCTGAACTTTCCTCTTAGCCTTCCTAATATTACATATATTGACACAGTTGTTATGTTGTATGCCTGATCAATGTTTTTACCGGGACTATGTTGATGGCAGAGTGCAGTTCCATCTTTGCGTAGATGTAAGTTTACATTGATATAACTTGGTCAGTGGGAAAAGTCTCTTAGATGTTATGAGTCTGTTAATTGTAATGAACTTACAAGTATTGTCTCAAGATAACTTTGAACTTTATCTAGCTTTTTTCTATTCCCGCTGTTCCTACTCTTCTTCTTGTAATGAAGGTCTGTGAAATGTTTATATTCAATCAGTAAATTATTTTGCTGTTATAAAACTGCACATTTTGGAAACTTAGTTATACTTCAACAATTTGAGAGTGATTGTATCATTTCCAACAGAAATCCTTGTATGCGTAGCAAAAGGGAATTTTGACTTTGATTCAGCGTTGCCTTTAACCTTTTAAAATCATTGTTATCACTTGTACCCAAGCCCCAGGCACCCGCCAGAAAAACAAAAAGGGATTCCACTCTAGAAAAAAAAAAAAAAAGTGCAGCCCATCCCATTCCACTTTGAATGCAGCATTTTGTATAACTGACAAATCGCTGCATACTTTGTCAAAGAACTAATTGGCTGGTTATGAAGGAGATTCCATTTTGACATGTATATAGTTTGTCCTAGTCAGTGGGAAATACAACATGTTGTAAAACAAGTGAGTCGCAGTGTTCCTTGAATGTTAGGCTTAGTCAAAAAGTTCATTGGATAATAATTATTATTCACAGTGAAAGCTCCTTATGAGACACGACAGGATGAAATCACAGTCGTCAAACTGAGGCGACCAGAGAAATCGCATGTTTTTCAACAATGAATTTTTGACTCAATTTTTTTTTTTTTTTCTTCACAGAACTGTTCTATGTCTATCTAAAAATGCATTTTGGAGTTAAATTCGCTGAAATAGACTGAGTAAAATCACAAAAATTGTAATTTAGTTGTATGGCATAATAAGGATAAATAAGGATTAACAAAGGTGATCAGCTATTTTCTCACGAAATTCAGCCCCAGCAAAAGGTTACTCTCAACATCTTTAATTGCCAATATCTCAACTTCTACTTAAGGTAGAACAAAATTTTTTCAGGAACAGAAAGGGAATGAATAAACTTCACAGTGATACCACTAATTCCATAAACTCAAAATTTGACTAGCATTTGATTTCATTGTGTTGTCGCATCTCATATATATATTTTTTATATATTTGTCTTTTCTGTTGTGTACTTAGAGGATTTGGATATTACTTTGAGTTAATCATTGATATTGCTGAGAGAACCTTGTAGTTTCCTTCACTACCAGGCTAATTTTGAATCCCGTGCTAAGGTTCAGCAATACGGTCAGTCTTCTCTGCTCTGTCCACTGCTAGCCTGACCCACACTCCTTCCCACTCACTATGCAGAACCAACCAGCATCTAGTCTGTACTTTCCCCACAGGCAAACAGAAGTGTTGAGTGTTATTCACTGTTACTATTTGTTACATGAACAAACAGAGTATACCTTGATTTGGGCTCTCCTGGCTAGGTCACCTGCCAGTCAGCTTGGGAAATCTATTAAAAGATTCTGCATTATATAGATGCAAAACACAGTAGTTGATACATCAGATCAAAGGGGAAAGGGGACTGGTTGGTGGTGGAAGTTACAACCCATGTTTTTTCACACATGAGACGTTACGTTCTATGTAAGTCTTTCAACCTCCTGATGGAGGTTATCTCGTCGGTTCTTTATTTAAAAAAAAAAAAAAAAATCCTGTTCAGATTAATAGTAATCCTGTCTTAAAACAAGGCTATTATTTTTTCTTAACATTGTCATGCTTTAGTTAGTAGTGAAGTGGTTAAAGAAAGTTTCTGGAGCCAAAGTTGTGTTAGGAACTTGCTACTGATGATGTGAATTCTTTTCCAGATGGCACTTCTTGTCCTCATTCTATACACTTTTATTTTTCACATATCAGTATGAGTAGTTGGAATGTGATGGAATTTCTCAACCAGTGTTTTATAACTGTGTTAACTGTTAGAAATGGGTGCCAGCTTCATGTATATAGAACTGGATATTGTGGACAAGGTTTGAGTGCCTGTGGGTATTGGTGACAGAGTGAAATAGCTCTTCATGGCAATTGTCCTTTGTTTGCCAGATTTTAGTTCTGTTAATCATGAAGCCAATCCCAGCACAAAAAAATAATAATAATAATAATAATGTGCCAAATCAAGACCAGCTTTATTACTCCTCTAGTCTACTTCATATTGCTGCAATCTGCTCAGTGGCCAGTTCTTAAACTATATTTTGCTTTTTTTTTTTTTTTTTCTTCTAACTTACTAGATTGGATATCAGAAGAGGGCTAATCCTGTTTCTGACGAGTGATAATATCTCATTGAATCTCACAGCTATAAATTACATCTGCCATTGTTAGCCTCTTTCTTTTGCATGCAAATAAACTACTGTTCTGTGTATACACAGATCTAGACAGTGTCAGATTTTCATTTTTTTTTTTTTCATTTTTGTTTTTACAGGTATATGTTATGTTAAATAAATTTTGTTTTTTTACTTTGTCCATGCAATTTTGCAACTTAATATCTCAGGACTGGCTAAATTCATGTCAGTGTTGAGAAAGATATAGGTAATTCTACATTACATTTGTCATAATGTGCCATTCATAGGTAATTCTACATTACATTTGTCATAATGTGCCATTCATTTCAGGTAATGGGAGTAAGCCAGCTCAAAGATTTGTTAGTATTTACATACATCGAGTTTTGAAGTGATCGTATCATGTTAGCTGTTTTTCTGTACTGGAGGTAATAGGGTGTTTTGGCTACATTAACTAACAGCTGAGCAGAGACAAAAGGTACAGTGGACTAGTTCTGATGTGAATTTCAAAGTTTTAAGGGACATCAAAAATGTGTAGGCTTCTTGTTATACATCCTTCCAAAGCTAACAAAGTGGCGCATTCTACAAACTCCAGAAGAAATTATTTTTGCCAAAGGCGATAATTGTAACTCATAAAAGAAAAGTCTTCTGCCAAGGGGAAATAGTTGAAAATTAACAAAAGTTTATGCAGTTTCATCAATATCTGAAGAAAACAAGTCAAAGAAATGAGAAACTTTCATCCTAAAGCTATGGTCTACTTAAATTTCAACAAGTTCTTACCAGATACTTTGAGTTCCTTAGTTCTCTGTGAGCCTAGTTTTGATTTTTTACAGTGTTGAAGGATGCACAACTGTGGTTGTTGTGGCACAATTTTTTAACTTAGCTTAACTTTTTTAACTTCACAATTTTTTAACTTAGCTATGAAACTCCATTATCCTGTAAGCTTCCATAATACTGCAGCTGGATGTTCCTAGGTTGCTTTTTTTTTTTTTCTGCATATTTTGGCATTCAAAATTTGAAATTCTTAAACAGAACAATTTAGTGCTGCAATTTCAAAATATCAATTCATTGGTGTATTGTATGCATGGTGACAGTTAGCCCATCAATACGTTGGTGTATTGTATATGGTGCCAGTCTGGAATTAGTACATTGATGTGTGGTATACATGGCAACAGTCAGCCCATCAATATTCTGGTGTATAGTGTACATGGGGACAACTCATCAATGCATTGGTGTATGGCATAAATGGGGACAGTCAGCCCATCAAGACATTGGTGTAATGTGTACATGGATACAGTCAGCCGTCAGTACATTGGTGTGTGGTATAAATGGCGACAGACAGCCCATCAATACATTGGTGTGTGGTATAAATGGCGACAGTCAGCCCATCAATACATTGGTGTATGGTATACATGGGGACAGTCAGCCCATCAATACATTGGTGTATGGTATACATGGGGACAGACAGCCCATCAATACTTTGTTGTATTGTATTCTTTGGGACAGTCAACCCATCAATACATTGGTGTGTGGTATTGAAAAAGTGGATACAAAGTAATTTATTTCAATAGCCCAGCCTTTGTTTACCTTCGTATGTTTGCACGGCAGATTGTGAAATACATGTCATGTCTCTATCCCTTTTCTTTTTTTGTAAGTTATTTTTTGTTAGCCCTTTCATTGGTCTTTCCATTTGTATTTGCTTTTAATTATAAATATTTTTTTAGCCTATATAAAAATACACATATTTTGAACTAATTTTCTGGTAGCATCTGTGCATGTTTTGAATCAATAACTGTGGCCTGTGAAATTTGCTGCAGTATAGTATCTTCATACGATAAGTTAATAGTCCAAGTCTGTTGCATCTGATACATTATATGCATTTTCCACTGTTCATGCATGAATTTTTAGCATCAAAGGGCAATCAACTTTACCTGCCTCACTGCTATAGTAATTTTGTGGTCCTTTGTCAGCAATAGAGTGTTTCCCTCGATCAGTCCACCGCTGACCAGACCCACATTCAGTCCTACCAACTGTGTGCAAGCCAGTTGGCACTGATCCTCTGCATTTTAATGCACAGGCAGTCTAAAGCTTCATTATAGTTACTAATTGTTACATGAACAAACAGATTATTGCCTGATGTAGACTCATGTTGCTAGGTCATCGCCAATCATCAGTTTAGTGTCTGAGATAAGTTCTATATATGGCTGTGAAACGCTCATTCATGGTCAAAACATCAGGATCAAGGGGGAAGGAGGGATGGCCGCAGACGGGCTGACTGTGGACGTACCACGTACATTTTCCTGCCAGTGAGAAACAGAATTTTGGACCTTATACCTTTGGTAGTAGTGAAGTGGTTAAGTTTTATCGTTAATCTGCTGGTACCATGCTGCTGTACAAGCAAGATATTGGATGACATCATTTTTGCTTTAGTCAAACTTTTTTCTTTTGTTTTCATGTTTTCTTTCGTACTTATTTATCTGTGTTATGTTCTGCTTTCTTTGTCAAAGGTTAATCTGTCTATTATATCAGTTTCTGTTGTTGTGGATTCACTAAGGTTGATGGTAGGTTTGTCAAATTGTTAGTCCTTTCTCACCATGCTTGACTTTGTGCTCATGTCTTGGGAACTCCACTTCCATATGATTATGGTCTATTTACACCTTTCAACCTCTGGTGGGGCGGTTATCTCGTCCACTTTCATGTCGTTCTTCACTACAGAGTCAAGGGAGCTCATTCAAATTTTCCATTTTCATAGGCTTGTCACGGAGACTGTACAGACATTTCACCTTCATAGTCACATACGTAAGCAATAATTTGATAATGTTGAAGCAGATAATTTTGCATGAGAAGTGCATTGCATTCCAAGTTCAAGTGGTTAAGAAACAGCTGCATATTAATTTGTTACTTTCATTCCAATACAACAAAGGTCTCCAGCATGAGATCCCAACAACTCCAGGATGCGAGAAATAACAGATATGTGCCTCTTTGTTTCTTCGGGGTTTTTTTTTTTTTTTTGAGAGGTGGGGGGAGGATTTTTTTTTTTTATTGTTTTTTAGTTAATTATATAACTGCTATTTGAAGGCCCTAGAATCAAAAATCTATTTTAAGAGAATTTTTTGTTCTATTTTGTTTTGAGGTCATATGTTATTCTTGTTAATCCAGTTTTATTTTTCATGATGTTTGGATGCTTCCTGCTTACATTTTGACTGTTAATCTCTCAAAGACTTTTTTTTTTCTTTTTGTCGTTTAGATTTTTTTACCTTGATTCAAAATATTTGTATGGTGTCATAGATACTTTTCGTTTTTAAGGGCTTCATTTTGTCTTCAAATGTAATTTTCCACTCTTGTTTGGCAAAGAATGAACTTAGCAGTTAAACATTTATTAGGGAATTTTATTTGTTATCTATCTCATTTGTAAACAAGTGCATATGAAGTGCAAAATATGTTAAAATATTTCCTGAGGATGTACAACATGAAAGACAAAAGACATTTAACCAGCACGTTAGTGGCACAATGATTTACTAACAAAGATGTTGAACAGTTTTTTATATTCAGAAGTGGAGTTCCCATAACTGAGCACTCTACTGTGTGACTAGTAACTAGTGTTGATAATGCATGTGTTGAATTGTTTCTGAGTGATCGTAGTATGGATGATGAGCCATGTCAAGGTTACAACCAATGTACAATTTTAGTTTTGACTTCTAAATAAACAACCCAGCACAGATAAAATAACAAAATATGTCAACTTAGGTTTTTATCCTTCTTGTATTTTGACTTGTATTGTTTTATTGTTATGTATTACGCTCGTTAGATGATATCTTTCTGAGGTGTATCAGATGACAGTGACTTTGTAGAAAGCAACACAGATTTTGTTCATTTTGAATGATAGGCAAATTTTTTAGTCACATGAAAATTGTCAAATTCCAAACACTTGATGCTTCTTTCTGTAGCAGGTTGTGATCTTTTTTGTCAGTAATGTACAGCTTTGTTGGTAGGCGACATTAATGTACAAGAGCAAATTCCTAGATTTTCCCATGTATATCAAATTCTATGAACCTAATTGAGAAATGGATGTTAGTTACTGTGTTTTGTCTGTTCCTGATCTGAATTTGGAAGAACGGCCAAGTCTAAAAAGTAGGTGATAAATGATTTCTGAGGCTGCTTTTATTGTACAATGCTGTATGTTTTGTTCTTACTGGTGATTATAAATAAAGACCCTCCTCTGGAAAGAATTTACTTTTTCTCTCATTGATTTATTGTCTGATAAAGATGGAGAATCTTTGTTCATATATATGTGATATCTACCGTTTTGGTACTTGATCTTTTAATTCCTTTTTAGAACACTAACAATGATAATTATAGAAATGTTTTTGGCATTTTTTTAAGCCATCTTTTTGTGATTTCCTTTTTCTTTTCTTTTGGAATGAAATTTAATTTGCTTTTTTTTTTTTTTCCCATATAACTTGTCTTTGTAATAAATTTCAAGTTCATGTTTAAAATCATTTGTCACAGGACCAACACTTTGGTAGACACCATAGAATTCTTTCGTAGGAACTCCAACCTTTCATTTGTTAAGAAAGATAGAAAGATATTCTGTCAATGTTTTTTTGTAATGATAGTAACAAGAATAATAGAGAGAGATCATACAAGCGTATTTGTTGAAAAAGGCCATTCAGTCTTCCACTAAGAAGATTTTGTTTTATGTTGGATTTTTCTGTTCTGAAGTTTGAAGTTCAATGATGAATTTTGCTAAATGCAGGGCAAATATTGACCTATATGATTCTACTGGTCAGCTCAGACAAACCTCACAGTTGGGTATCACAAAGAAATGACATTCTACAGACAACTAACTTCGAAATCAGGTAAACACACAGTTGTTATCATTGCAAGAAAACTGAATTTATTAATGACTGTAGCAAAAGGATTAGAAAACAGTGCTTAAGTTTATATGAGATCTTTCTGAAAATAAGGGACTGCTGATATTGATTCAAAAGATGAGACGCAAAAATAAAATTATGTAACTGGGAATAAGACACATATAATGTACCGGTAACTGGAAGCAAAATGTAGCTCTAAAACTGGTAGAAAGTTCTATAATTACTCATTGGTAAGTGGAAGTAAGGTGGATTCAAAATAAATATGAGAATTGAAAGCAGATTTAACTTTCTTTTTTTCTCTCTCTCGAATACTCCACTCAGTGACTATATGGAAAAAGAAAAGAATTATCAAAAGCTGAAGGTTTCTCTGGGATGGAGCATAATATTGTTCTTACTTCTACATTTCTAAAAATTATCATTTTTCCCAATACAACTCCCTTCCTCTTAGATATGTACGTTTCTATGATGGTTCTCTGAAATACCATTTTCCTCGTTATCTTTGATTCTTTCTTCTGTGTGTATGTGGTTTTTTTGTGTTGTTGTTGTTGTTGTTGTTGTTGTTGTTGTTGTTGTTGTTGTTGTTGTTGTTGTTGTTGTTGTTGT
>JBCAUA010026540.1:0-12480 GCA_038406235.1 Peronia verruculata
GTCGAAATCGGCAGTAACTAAAAAATCGATTTTTTTTTCTATAAAACTGAATATTCGCACCGCGGATCCCCTTAAAAGAAAAAAAAAATTGAAAAGTGTACATTGTAGGGCCTACTAGAGATTAAAGTAGAATGTCAATAAAAAAAAAAAAAAAAGAAAACAGCAATTTCAATCTCAAGCAGGCTACATAACAAAGCAATTTAATCTCAGTAGACTACATCATTTTTACTAAATAGTATGGGTAGGTGCACAGACATATTTGATATCTGAAAGAGTAGAAAGATAGAAAGAGTTTAGTGAGACAGAGAGAGCGGTTTAAAAGACAATATAGAAGCTGTATGGGAGGTAGACAAAAAGCCATACTCATGTGATATAATGATACAAAGGCGCTGTCTGTCAATGAATACAAGCAAAGTACACTTGTAACAAAGTGTATTCAAGTCAAACAAAGACAAAACGAATAAAATGTATTCGCTATTTATTCGATTAAGCTAACCATACCTATATAGAGTACATTAAACTTCCATAGAAATGCTAGTAACTTTCCCAGACGTAATATCGAGCCCTTCCCCAGACATAATATCGAGCCACATCAAGAGTCCTGGCTCCTGGCTTTAGTACTTTAGGATTTTATGTGGATCAGGAAATCATCTTCGTTAAAGTGAACACTGCAGACCCTATCATGGTCCTTTAGATACTAAAGCTTGCCATTGATCAAAAGGAGAGATTCATCTTTCATCTAAGAAAATATTAGGATGAACAATAAATAGTGTCGGCAATTCAGTAGAGAAAGAGGGGTGGATTATAGGCCGGGTGTTACGCCTTAATCTGTTGTATTTGATTGAAAACTTGCAGCTGTTCTATCAGAGAGGGGTCATGAACGGGACATCAAAGTGAATAAAATCTAAGAAGTTCCAAGTGACCACACAAGGCAAATCCTCAATGCCCGAGAGGCCCGACCACCTGTTCGCCGCATAATTTATAGCCGGACCCAGCCTGGTGTCTTTGTAAATTCTAAGATTTTTATTTATTTATTTATTTATTTATTTATTTATTTATTATTATTATTTGGTATCGTGAACTCACTTTTTTATATTTAAGGGTAAAACAAAAAAAAAAAGTCACTATGTCCTGCTAATCTCGGGAAAAAGAATCGATGTTGTCAAAACAATTACAAATACAAGTTTAGAAAACATCAAAAGTTATACATTGAAAACTTCAATTAAAGTAAGTCATATGTGATTAGTATCTAGCAGACACAAGCTAATTCCCGTCAATCTGTGTTCTTTATTCTACGGAGAAGACTTGATGCTACTCTCTAACCTCCACACAATCTGAATTTCATTACTAGTAAATCGTTCGAAATTAAACAAACACGAAAACAAAAACTTCAAACACTCATCTGTGTTTTGTCTAATCGGCTAATGATTTATTGTCAACGTCTTCGTTTAGATAAACCGATAATGCAACAAGTATGCAGCATATTAACAGTGAAATAGTGATCCGGTAAAGGTATTTACCTCTTGCCCTGTGCTCCACTGGGCCGCTCGGGAGGTCTCCTGGGTGGGAGTACAAAATGGCCGCAGTGCGCTCCATAGTTTCTAGCTCCATGAAATCATAACAGTTTGCCCAATGAAAATCGCTTCCGCTGAAATCCGCTGGTTTCTTACGTGACGCTCACGGCGCAGTGGAAGATGAAATTGAATGTCTTTTTTGTGAATTCTTTAAAATTAAATAAAATGCCATCAACCCAGGGCTTGAAATCTCCAACGAAGCAACTGTATGGAAGTCGCACACAACGGAAACGACACCTTGCTACGTTACAAGATGGGAAAAGGCAGAGATTTCAAAGGTAAGTTAGTGCAGTGTGTGTGTTTTCAAGCCATGTGGGTTACTGTGAGTGAGGACAGAGCCACATGTAGAGCCTGTGTTTGTTATAATAGCTCACATTGTAAACGATACCAGCAATGCTGAAGTACAATTTGATCTTGTTATTTATGTAAGCTATGGCTATACCGGTCTGGATATCTGTTATCAACCTTCATTAGAATTCAAAAATATGCTGTTGCTGATCTTCATGTCATTGTGTTTATCGTTTCTTCCCCCCCCCCCCCACCCTACCCTCCATTATGTTCCAACTGGCCAAGCCTTATTGTAATTTCTTTTTGTCTTTTTCTTATTTCAGCTCAGATGAGAATACAGCAGCAGCAGCAGCAGCACAACCATCCTCAGAGAAGATTTTACCCACACAACCCTCTGCTTCAAGATAGCTTTTTCTGTCAAGATCAGCAGAGAAACTAAAACGATTCACAGACCGTGTCCCACTTTCGGATAAACTAATATTATATCCCAACAACTCTCGTTGATCTAAACAACATCACCGCTCTATTAGAAGCTCTTCATTGTCCCTCGTGTAGTGGAGATATTATTCTGCGAACAAAACCTTCAGCAAATCCTGGATTCGCTATACCACTTGTGATTATGTGCATATCATGATGTTGTGAAATTTCACAAGTAGAGTCTTCACAGCAGTTCGCAAAGGGACCTTATTCAGTGAACAAAAGAGCAGTAGCACCTTCTCTAGCAAAGTTGCAGATGTTAAAGAGCTAGAATCATTAAATAGACAGGAAGGATTCATTTATGGATCAGGAATTTGTGATATAAATGAATGAAACAGCAAAGATAAAATGTTTTCAATGCTTTTCACTTTTGCTGTGTGCACCGGACTATTTTTTTTTTGGGGGGGGGGGGGGATCTTAGAACGCATAATTGTCTTACAAGTGACTATGGAACTTCCGTGATTTTTTAAATATCTTATTGTATACATGAACTAGTCGTAGCTCTTTCTATTTTTGAGCATTTTCCCACTGATTTTTCTCCTTCTTACTGTATTTTGAACTTTCGGGACTGATTCCTGAAAAATGTTTTTTCAGAGTACGTCATCTTAGATTTTCTCAAATTACTAAGATAATTTTTTTATGATAACACAATGAAATTTTGCACGATTGTAGAGAATGTTATGTTATTATGAAGAGATTTTGTTCATTTTATCGCCCAGTTATGAGAAACAGTTTAATTCATTGAAAGTTCTGGATCTGCCAACTCTCTTTGAAAGAGGAAGAAGTACAAAATTAAAAAAAAAAAAAAAACGAACCATATAATACATATTATGTTTTCCTTTCATAGTATCATAGACCAATATGTTATGTAGTTGCACTATAAATTTTAGAGGTGTAACTTTAATATTATTTTTTTAAAAAATTGGAATAAGTGAATTAATTAAATTTGCAAACTGGCCGCCACAGCTCCCAAATTGAACCCCCCCCCCCCAAATGAAAATCACATTTTTTAAAAATTATTATTGTTTCTCTGTGTCTTGTATGTCATTCTAAACTTGTTGTAATACATTGTGGTCAAAAACAGTGAAATTTGCCATCAGCCGATTAATTAACTGTCCATGTCAAGAAACAACCTTAGCAGGTTCTTCTCAAAACCCGGGTTTGTCATTACTTTGCTATCTACTTTTTTTTTATATGTCTCAACCGAGTTTCATCAAATTTGGCATAGATCTACATCATTTTCTTCATAAGACCAAAAAACGTACATAATATATTCGTGGGTAAATTCTGGAAAGCAGCAGGTTGTTAGGGGGGAAAAACGGCAACATTTGAAATTTTATTACGTGCCATTTGCACATTTTCTTTTCCATTTTTTCCCATTTGTATCAACTAAAATGATCACCATGTTTCATCAAGTTTTGTTAAATATGGCTGAGGAGATAGATTTTTGAAGTAAGTAATTTGAGAGACCAAAGTCGAGGATTGCGGCGTTGCCGTCGTAATCGTTTGGAAAAGTCGATTTTTGTCATTGTTTAGTTCCAACTTGAACATGCTAAATGCGATGGAAAAGTTAAAATCGGCTATCTTAAATAATAATTTTTGTTTAAAAAAATCCACTTCAAGACATGCCCCCCCCCCTAAGTAATTCTCAATACTGTTACTGTTTGGAGGATATTAGGGTCAGTAAGCTGTAAGTCTGTAACTCATAGAGAGGAGTTTTAGTCATAAATTTCCAACCCACCAACACAGGGTGGAGCCAAAAAGTGAGGCAAACTTTCGGCCGTGGGAAGGTCGATGGGATTTCCCGGGATATCTGTGAACCCTATTAAAAAGACCCACCATTTTCATCGCCGTTGTTTAAAATCCCAGTTCAGCTGCTGAGTGCCTAAGCCTCTTGCCACTAGCCTACTGAGAACGGATTTCGTATTGCCGGATCGGATGATTCTTAGCAACTTCGAGATATGGGGATCTCTGCTATCATATCCTTTGCGTAGAAAAGCAACAACAACAACAACAAAACTATGAATCTTCAGCAAAATATTCGAACATCTTTTCGATTCCAAAATTACCAATTCAAGTCAGACATTAAAAAAAAAAAAAGTATTGCTTCCTCTTATGCAAATATTTCTATGATTCAAGCACTGTCGAAATCAAGTAGTGCTTGAATAATACATTAAAAAGTGTTCTGTGCCTCCAGTTCCCCTAAATATTAAATGGCATGGTGGTAGAGAACGATTCGTTGGTTTTACATTGTGAGTTGTCACATGATAGTGCTACTCGATTTTTGTGTTGATTTTGTGGGACACACCCTCGCCTGGATAATAGGGTTCACCAATATCCCGGGAAACTCCATCGACCGAATACCTGGCCTTGCCTCGGCCCGAAGGTTGGCCTCACCTGTTGACTTAATGCTATTACGGTGGGTAGAAAATGTATGACTTAAACTCGTCACTATTGTAGATGTCCTCCAAATAATAATGGTAGTGAGTAGTGTTAATGGTTGAATGACGTAAGGCTTTGGGTTTTTCCTGAAATCTTGCGTTCTAGTATCGATACAATGTGCAGCTATTTCGTTATATACAATTAATGTCTTCGAATTTAGGAAAGGCTGTCCACCGACATCTAACCCTATACACTAAGAGAGACAAACAACAATCTGTAGAACTTAAAATGTTAAAAACGTGAATAGACATCTTTGTGGCCAAAATGTTTAACCTTTCGTTTCTTCATTGAGGCACGAAAGAAAACCAATATTAATGTTATTCTACTAAAAATAAACAAGACAAGGGTAGAGATATAGTAATTTATGCGTCTCAATTGAAAATATTATAATATTTCATCTCACGTTAAAATAACCATTATTTACAATCCGATTTTGGCTACCGCGTGGAGATCCGGGATGAATTCATTCACTGTGGTGTTCACTCGAGTGCTGAGTGATGAAATAACGAATCTTATAAAATAATCGAAGTGGCTAGCCGTCATTAAAGACGACCGGCCCAGGAGTTTATATGTACTTAATTACGGTTAAATTCGGTAGTTGGGCCCTATTGACCGAAATCTGTTTTGGCCAGTGTCGTACCAAAGGTCACATCCGGTGTGTGGACTGTGGGCGCACAGCCACACTTGAATTTTCATTTGGATCTTAACTTGGCATAGGTCTACATAATGGCTATCGCTATCGGCGCAGTATTTTCATCATTTGAGCAGTTACAAAGCGCAGTAAAACAATTGGAAGCTGAGACTGACAGTTTTTATACGTCAGGAAGATTTTTTGTTTTGTTTTGTTTTTAATCAGTCTAGGCCTAGACTAGCTCTAGAGATCTAGACTTTTTATCTAGGCCTAGCCTAGCCTACACTGAAACAGGAATTATGTTGATTGCACAGTGTAGTGAGAGTAGGCCTAGAAATCCTTACGTACGTGACTGACTATATTCCTCTTTCTTTCTAGCCTATTTCCTCTCTCTCCCGTCTCTTTCTCTCTCTCTTTCTCTCTCTCTCTCTCTTCCCATCCCTCACTTCTCATCAACAACCCGGTGTTATTCTAGGCTTGTATGAATTTCATGCTTTCTCTCATTGTTTCTACACCAGCACAGGCACAACATTGGACTTGGCCTTCCAACACATTACGCAGATCTGCCTTGCCCTCCTCCCTGTCTCCCTCCTCTCTGTTACGACAGCACAGGCACAACATAAGGCTCAATCGAGACGTACACTCGGGCTAGATCTAGGCCTTCCAACACATTACACTAGCTTAGATCTGATTTACCTTCCGCCCCAAACAGGTCTTATTAGTAATTATTCAGGCTTAAAATACATGGATGTCAGTAAAACGCCTTTTGGCTTCGTCTCAAATACAAATAGTTTAGATTTCAAACTAAAATTTTACAACGTGACTATACTCTGGTCCCCCCGATAAATAGGGAATTTACTATATGTCAGTCCCGCTCATCGGATGTACCTGTTAGGGTGGACGTGCTGGTCGAGAGTCTCATACATATTAGCGTTAGGGAGGACCGTCACCCGCTTGTCGGACTTACATGTTAGCGTTAGGGTGGACATGCGCTGGTCGAGGGTCCCAGCAGGTTAAGCCAGTGGGATTGTTTTATTATTTGGTATACTGTAGTGTCACTCCGGGACCGGAGTATAGCCACGGCCAAAATTTTAATTACAAATCAGTATTTTTTGCTTTTTGTCAGTCTAGCCATCATTAAGTACCACTAGTCTGCCAGTGTAGCCATCATTAAGTACCACAAGCCTGCCAGTCTAGCCATCATTAAGTACGACTAGCCTGCCAGTCTAGCCGCCATTAAGTGCGACCAGCCTCTTCCTAAAATAATACATATTGCAATGAGTAATTGTCAGCATGTACTGTTTTCCTCATAACTGACTGTATCACAATGAGAGCGTTAAACTGTTACTTGTCCTTTTTTCAATGTATAGCAGATTTTGCTTAGCTTCTCAAACACTTCCGATTCAGGTTGCTTTAAATGTTATACCAACTGTTATAACTATATTAATCTGTAGGCTACTTTCATATTCACAACAACAACAATAATAATATAATAATAAGAAGAAGAATATATAAGATAATAATGGGATAATAATAGATAATAATGATAATAATATTTGCTAAATAAGTCTGATTATAAATATAACAATAATAAAAAAAAATGATATAATACATGTGATAATAATGATAGTAAATAAAGAAAAAATAATGTTTACTGAATCTGTGACAAACATGAATGTAATATTCATCATTTGACGGAAGTCAGAGCACATCGTCAAAAGATAAATTTCCTCTTTAATTGCATGTGGCTGAGGTCCAAGTACCTTCCATTGAAGTTACTTGTGCCGCGAACTCGTAAAGTTACTGGGTAAGCTTTTGGCTATGCCTAACTACGTATCTAGACCTTTCTAAAAACAATCAACACTGCTGACAACTCATCTTTATGAGCTTCATCTCAACTCTGATGATTGTGTATAGAAGCATACCCAGTCGCATAAACCTTACCTTTCTTAGGCCTTTTGAGTATAACTGTAAACATTAACCATTTCTTTTAGAATATACCCACTACTCTTAACCTTTTACATCCTGATGTTGCAGATATATGATACTGTAGCTTAATAAGACTGAAAGTGTACGGATTTTTGAACAGGGGTAAGTTATACGAAAAGAAGAAACTGCAAAGGACAAATGTTTACTTGTAAGCAATATTCTACCAATCTAAGGATTCATCTTGTAGTTTTTGGATTTCAGCATTGCATAACTTTAAAGATTTATACACTATGATATGTTTCAATAGCTACCTTGGGGTTTTAAGGGTTCATCTTGTACACTGTCTTCTTCCCGCCAATGTAGCACTACTACAAACTGATCACTGGCCTCAAACCCTCACTTTGATAATATTACTATGAGGTTTTACTTTTGTTTGTCGTAACTGGCCTATGGAACACTCTGTTAGGACTGTCACTAGTTTTGGCGGTGTATGGTAAACCTTTCAGAGTCAGGAAAAAATAATATTATTATTCTATTCTTAATGGCCTTGAAAGCCCTGTCTCTGACATTCTCTGAGTTTTCTGAGACCATTATTCACCTTTCCTGAAAGCTGATTCTGTTTTCTATGGCTTTTTTTTTTTTTTTGCTTCCTCACATATTGCTCATAGTTGGAACGAACAAAGCGTACTAAATTCGCATAAGAAGATGCGCCGTTGTCATGACATTGTATGGTTTCAATATTTAACCCTTTCAAGTAATGTTGCAGTAAACTTTTGAACTCGACTATAGCCATACAGGTATATTCATGTACGCAGAGATTTCAAGCAATATGAATAGAAACATAAATAATTTAAATCATTAAATGACTAATAATCTACGCGTATTATTGATCATATACAGTATGAAGACATAGATATAGTTTTTCCAGTAGTGCTATTTCATGTATTATATAATTGTATAATATATGAAATAGGTGCCATTTTCTTTCGCATTCGTCAGAAGTGTCATAAATCAAAAGCCTTGCTCATAATATGTTTCGGAAGGCTAAGTAACTTTCAGATCACAGATTATAAAAATGACAATCTTTTGATTATGTTAGAATCAGTTTTCTCTCAGAATAAGAATTTATAATTTTGCCTGAGGGTGACGAGCACGGCGACTGGAGATCATCGTGTCGACAATAAATACTTCTTAAGGCCAATTTCACGGCATCAGGGGGAAAAACGCTTAGTTTGGTTTCCTGTTTCCCTTTTCATCCATCCCAGGGGTCTTTCTTTAGATAATTAAAGCTTGTATTGTGTGTGTGTGTGTGTGTGTGTGTGTGTGTGTGTTTATGGACAACGAGAAAAGAAGGATCATAGGAAATTAGGGACGATTTTGGGAGAGAAAGAACCTGGAGAAAGAATTTGTTGTCTGCAGTTTTTTTTTTTTTTGGTCTCATTATACAGTGCTGATCTAACACCTCTGTCCAGCACTCCCCTCCCCTCTTCTCCTCGTCTATCCCTAGCCAAGGTTCATGATAGTTAAGGCAGGGAGAATAGTAGATTGTTTGACTCTTTCAAACTAAAATAAACGATACACATAATATTCATAAGGCCGATGTAATGGGTTATGAAATAAATACATTACCTTATAAATATATATACAAAACAGCCCATTATTGCAAGCCACTCCGGCGGAGGAAAACATCATGATGATAATATTGATGGGGCAAACTTTTTGTCAATATCAAGTAAGTGAGATGAGACAGATTTCGGGCAGGGTAAGCTGAAGTGGATATAATATTTTCAGAGGATCAATTTGGATTCTCTTGTTTCTGAGGTAGTATCGCTTGTCAGAGGGCAATAAACTTTTATTTTATGTGAATCACATGTTCTATTAAAAAGGACTTACATCGTCACTGATAAAAGAATTGTTTGATTTTAAGTAGCCCTTGGCACGTTTTGGTTCATCTTTAGTCTTTGTTTGTTTGTTTTTGAGCAAACGTAATAAGTAGACTCTTTGTTTCATTGATTTCGTGTCAGAACTTGTAAATTACATGATAGCATGGTAGTGTCACCATTTATATGCTCTTCAAGTGCCACCAATGGGAACGTCCCTAATGTCAGTATTGTTTGCATTAGCATTTTCTATGCAACAGAACTCTGATGTTCTTAATAGATCAAATTTGTTTTTTTCACTAAAGATTTATGAACTCATCGTTGGAAGAATATCGGAGATGGGGGGAAAAAAAAATCACTCACCCGCCATAACATTAGACTATATTTTCTTTTTGCGTTTTTGAAGAAGAAATGTAAATCTGCCAGTGGCAGACATATGTCATAAATTATATGAAATGATTAATTTGCATGTCGCTCATAAAAATATATCCTTTGAGAAATCTCGACCAAAATAGAAAAAAAAAAAAAATCTACAGGCCCCTTCCAAACTTTCAAACATGCTAACAGACTATAGTCAGGCTGTCCAAACATGCATAGCCGGTTCTTCATGTTAAGAGTTTTGTCCCTGATGGTACTGGACCTGGACATGGCCATCATTGACAGTGGAACATCCACATGTTTGTATGACCTGCTTATAGGTGTGAAAGAAAACCGTTAAATCCAGTGCCAAGAAACTACAAAGTTATTGAAAAAGAATCAATCGATTTCATTATGCAAAATTTTGATAACGAAAAGCGATAGAAAACTCCAGCCAAGTCAGATGTATTCTACTCGCAATCAACTTCTGTTTCCTGTCTTACAAGTATTCAATGTGGTCACCACCACCAGCTTGAGCAACAACAATGTGATAAAAGATTTCCTCCTAGACACGTATCAACATAATCACGAACCACTGAGTTTGATCGCTGTTTTTCTTCCGGAACTGGAAGTCGTCCTCTGCTTTTTTTTCCGTTATTCAGACACCCACTCTCTTGACACTTGTGAAATCACCGTCGCAATGTTCTTAGGGAAAGCCGGATTAATATCGAAAAGCCTTCGCAAAGCACGCTACATCTTGACAATTAAATTTGTTTTTGTGAACTCGAGAGCCCAGGACGCCTTTTGCCATTCCGCCATTTCAAGTGTAAGCAAACAATTAAACGTTGCTGGAAAAACGATGCGATTAAAGAGCACCTGTGGTAACTATTCAAAACTTAGAAAACTCCATTTCAAATGGTCGCCGACTCATTCCATGATGATGCTTGAGAACTGAAGCAATGCGTTATGAAAACTATTCATTCTGTCTATAAAAAAAAAAAAAAAACGTGTAAAATAGTATATTTTTTAATATAGTCTTTAGACTGAAAAAGCTGAAAAAAGGTATGTGATTACATCGTCATAATGTTATACAAAGCGTGTGCAAAATCATTGTTCATTTGCAGGAGGCGTTCTTAAACAATGCCAAGAACAATTCTAACATAAAATAATAATTCCATTCTGCAATAAAAAAAAAATATCGTAGCACATCCTTGTATTAGGTACAGTCACTATTCAAGAGGAGCCCGTGGCATAGAATCCAAATGGATGTGGTTCTTAGTTATTATCCTGTTTTAAGGAGAACTTTCACGTTTGCCTTTACAGTAGTTTTCCGTCATTCTTATGAGTCTCCCATCGCATCATAACTTAGAACTCCAAAGTCAGGATCCATTTTGGCATGAATTTTTCAGGAAACATCTCTTTTTCCCTGGCATCTCCATTCATAACCGTATAATATTTTGTTTCAGCTTGCATCTTTATATCCTCAAGAGTAATATTCTTTTTTGGGGATTTCGATGCTGTTTACTTGTATTCAGGTAAGTATCATATATAAAACTTAAAGCCATTATCAGCTCTTGTGTGATACATTGTTCAGCGAGGAAATCGACAGATACAAAAGACGACTCTTGTGAAATGAACAATTTTAAGGTTTGATCAGGAGAAATATATTCCTCATGACAACAAACTGACAATAAAGAGGTTTGGGACTAAATACAAAACAAAGACTCTGAGACAACAGTTTGCAGCTGGAGGGGGAATCAGATGGGAAAGTTAATGATAAATACAAGAAAATAATGCGTGCTCTTAAGATTCCAAGTGGACTAACCTACTTCTCGGGCCTTACTAAGGCAAGTCCATCCTTTTCGGCTTTTAGGTATTTTCAAATCCCCTCAGGGATTATAGTCTTCTTCCAGCTATTCCAGCTGTCAGCTTGAAATGCCCCAGGAAAGACAAATAAACATCAAAGACACGAAATAGCACGCTCCTTCCTCTCCTCCTGCCAGTCTGGGTTTCAACTTCAAGAAAATATGATCCTCCTGGGCGCTATAAAAATGGTGATCACAGTGTTAGTACATTTGTACACTTACCTTTTTTTCCACCTGAAAAGGGTCTTAAGATATACAGCTGGGCTTTTAAGAAATGTATTAGCAACCACAGAAAACAACCACAGAAACATTATACGATGTTTTCACTTATATAGTCACACTGCACAAATCAAGCATAAATGATAGGACCGTTCGGGTTCACATATTTAAATTTCGTTCTGATTCATTTTGGTGACAATTTAGTGTTTTGAATGAAGTTACATTAGAAATATCGGTTACATCAGTTCAAGGATGGAGATATGTTGTGCCTGTTCCAAAAAGTTATAGAATCTAGTTATCAATATGCGAAACATTTTCAATTTGGTTAACAGTGACCAAGCTCGTTTATACCTTAATTTATTCTCTCCCAGCAGAGGGGTCTGTTCAGTTATAAAATAATTGACCTCAAAAACAGTTATTTGTTATTGTATAAGTTCAATTCAATAGACTTTTGGTATACCTGAAACTAAGAAGTTTTGCGCTTCGAGATCCTACTTATCAAACGCGTGTCTAATCAATGGGCCGGCGAGGGCCAGCTGCCGCGACAAGAACAGTAGCAGTTTCTCACCGCGGGCCGAGCGAGGCGAGTTCACAATCTGTCGTGTGCCTCCCTCAGCCCACAATTAGTTTGGGCGGGGAGACAAAAATCATTAGTGTCTCAAATGAGTGTTAGCGGGTAGGGATATACTATAACCTTGCCCGCTGACTCTCATTTGAGAAACTAATGATATAAGGGATATCTTCTCCTATCTATCTATCTATCTATCTATCTATCTATCTATCTATCTATCTATCTATCTATCTATCTATCTATCTAT
>JBCAUA010026551.1:0-10009 GCA_038406235.1 Peronia verruculata
CCCCCCCCCCCCCCCCCCCCCCCCCCCCCCCCCCCCCCCCCCCCCCTCACACCCAACATACGAGGAGCAGCGATTCAATCGATAATTAAGCATCCTCGCAGAGCCTTATACTGTTATAGAGGTAGACACAGTCAAACACATATATGTACTGTATTATTACTAGTATTACGATACCGTGTCACAATCACTGTGTGGAGGTATAGCCCTAGTCAGCATTTTACATCGTGCTCTTTCACCTGTGGTTGACTAGTTTTATTTTATAAACTAGATCTATGTCATGGCTTACTCTAACCCATTGAAGAGAAAGAAGATGGTTCTTTCCATTGAGGCGAAAATAAATATGTTGCAGGAAATAGACAGAAGTGCGATATCCAAGAGGGCCATAGCTGATAAGTACACATAAATGGCATTCCCCCAAATACACTCAACGATATTAAAACATCGGAAACATGTGGAGAGCTTCCTCAACTCTTTTTTTCTCATAGACAATTCAGGAATTGTTTCCCTTGTCAAAAAACTGGAGGATGAACTCTCATAAATCAAACCCATGAGGATTGTCCCGGCAAAGTCGATTTAAGCGGACTCGACTGTATATAGATCTATATAAAGCAGCTACTCTTATTGGTGGCTTTTATTTGTACAGTGTCAAGTAACTGCAGACAAGAGGCTTGGAAAGTGATCAAGCTGATGTGAATTACATTTGAACCATTCATTTAGCGTGGGGGTTTATCTCTTTTGAAACAGTGATGTGCTGGTAAATATTCTTGTTAGAAAAATGCCTGATGTCAACACCGAATGAAGGACTATTCCTCACTGACAGCACCCCTACACTAGCTTACAGTTGCTCTTGGATGCTTCTATACGTTTGTTCCACTTCAGACTGCATTAGGGATGATTATGAAATATATGTTAAGTGATTCTTCCTTTCTCTTTTCAGGTTGCTCTGAGAAACTCTCTACTGAAGAGGAGCAAGAATGCCAGGAGATAAAGATGTTTTTGGAAGTATTACCAGAAAGATCTCCACATATTGCAATCAAACATGTGACAGATAATCTTTGTGACCTTTGTTCTGTTGTTGTTTCTTGTTATTTTTAAATGAATAAAATAATGTGAAAATAATATTTAAAAGATACAATAAAAGCAAATTTGATTTGAAACTTAAATTTTTGCTGTTGCTTTAGTCTGTCTGGTATGGATCATGAGATGATGTTAATTTCACGTGTATCACGTGGAGGGGATCGTCATTAAAAATCTCACACATACATCCATGCACAAGCCTGACCAACAGAAAAAAATTACCACACTTCATGTTACTATTATATAGGACATTTAATTCAGTTCATTAAGTAGAGACAGAAAAAATCATTTGCTGTCAATTTATCCTGTGGAAAGACATACCACTTAAAGGAATGGAGACAGGGGTGTCATCCGTAAAGTCATTTTCAGTACATTCACAGAAATAGATGAATCAGTGTAGAATATATTTCAATACAGTTATCCTTAATACAAATACTTGAATCACAGGAGCGTTAAAAATACATGTATAATTCTGCATACACACAATTCTGTTATTTTATCTTGTCAACTGGCACCAAATTGCAAAATTATTTTGTTAGTAAACTGGAAGCTGTAGTACTTAGGAATGCCAAAAAGGGCCTTAGTAATTTCAGCTGAGCTCAATACTTAGATTAGGTTAAAGAACACTGGATACTTCTGTATCAGCAGCACCAAATAGTTCAAATGACAAATGAAAAATCTGTGGGTCTGTCCTGTAATTATAGTTGTTTCTATGATAGCCCAAAACACTGGAAATGAGTGGAAAACCACCTCTAGGCATGTCATTTCGTTATAAGCATCTTCGTCAACCTGTGACAGTTTTCAACAATACGCCATTAATGGCTTGATAATTTCCAGTCTAACAATTCCAGTCATTCAGGTCATGAGGTTTACACCATAAAACATAGGTTCAAGTTACCACCACTCATACACTTACTCTTGGAGGTCACATGGCTTATTCAGCAGTGATGATAATTTTCCGCCAATTGGGGGAAATCCTCTTTTTTTTTTTCCCTTCAGCCAGTTAGTTTCCTCTTTTTCTCCTCGATAACAGTAGGCATCGCGACCCACCCTGCCTCTCTTCCAGTATGCCCCCCAGCACTTGTTCAAAGATAAAATGAAACTTCTTTTAAATAGTTTGATATCAAAATAAGACTTTCTTTTTTTATCAGATAGGCTTGCATATGGGTTGGAAAGGGGTGAGGGCTGTTTTCTTACATGTTTTGAGTTGACAAAAACTTTTTCTCTTTTTTGACAATTTTCTGTTATCATCACTGATTCAGATGACCAAATTCTTAATGCAATTTCCCTTTGTCCACATACATGTTAACCATCAACAAGATTGATGATAACTCTTCTCAATAACAATAATGTTCCATGATTTTATGAATGTGAAACAAATAATTTTTGATGGATTAAATCTAAAATTTTGCAGTGGACACATGATGGTGGTGAACAATGTTGTTTTTTTTTCCCCCAATAATGTGAGTTATACAACTTGGTCCTTGGCTCCTTTGATTACATTGTGGAACACCTTGCACTGTAAACATTTCATATAGCATGGATCATTACCATGAACATTGTTGGTGTGACAATTATGACAGAAAGTGTGAGGGGAAAGATGGAGAACCTCAAATGAAAAAAGCCAACATTTTGGACAATTTGATTTAAGCTGTATATGCCAGAATCTCTAATACAGGGGAATTTCAAAAAATAAGATATTTCCTATGTTGTATTAAATCAGATCACTGAACTGGATACAGCTGTTCTCATAATAGTCTAACTAAGATTATGTTGAAGCTTTTTTTCTCTTAAACTGTATGGGTAAAGTATGAATCTTGTTGACAGCTATAAATGTTCACTTGCAGCAGATGATTGACTGGTGTGCGTAGAGAGCATCATTTGGTCTGACTTGATCATGAATGCAATATAAAGATTTCACAGAACAACAACAAAATTTAGACATGAAAGCCCATTCATCCTATAATTAGCAATGAAGAATAAGCTCTGCTTATTGTATGATATTTAGTCACCAAAGTAATTATTTGTCACTGTGGAATGACTGTCACCATCCGCGCAGGAAATCAAACAGATTTTCTAGGAGAAGTCTGTATGTAAATCAGTTCTCAAAGACATTCAATTCATTAAACAAATGTTAATAATTGATTATCCAAAATATACTCAAAGGGCAAAAATCATACACTGACAAATAAGCACTGCCTTTTGTTAAAACTATCAGACATAAAACTTAATAGGCTAGCATTTAAATATAATGCAGAATTTGATTTGACAGATTCAAAATAATATTAAATTGTAAGCAGATGACAGACCAGCAGTAGTAAGCAAACAACTTTCATTGACTCCATGCATGTTTGCAGAATCATCTGGGGTAAGGCAAAATCTTTGCTCATGCTTTTATAATGCTCATCCTTTTCCCAAAAAGATATTTAAAAAAAAAAAACAGAGTAAGACAACATTAAAAAAATATAAAGAATATTTCGGGTAAACTTGCTGGTTCAGAACACAGGATACATGTTATAAAAAAACTGATCCTCATAAATGTTACTTTTCATAAAATTCTCATTTTGTTCTGGCTCTTCAGAACAACAAAATTCTGTAAGAATTGGATACCACAAATTAAATACACCAAAAGGGTTCAGGAGATTTTTTTTTTTTTAATGTTGTTGTAGTTTTTTTTTTACTCATCAAATAAAATATTTTAGCTATGACCACATGATGGCGAATACATTTGTCTACCTCTCAAACGTGGCTGTACAATAACCTGGTCTGCATGAGAACCAGCTTTTACAATTTGTCGGTATTCTTGTGCTTCACAAGCTGGCCTATACTTTCAATTCACAATTTGATGGGAGTGCATTCAGAGAAAGAGACCATGACTCAGTAGGTTCAAAAGCCAAGTCATGGAGTTCAGTGGTCAGAGAAGTTATACCACTTCTAATTTGACCCCATGAACCTATCAAAACTCACTTATCGTCTCTGATTGACTGGGCTTATTGTTCTTTCATTTTTTGAAGAACACAGCAACAAGACATTCACAATTTGTACATCTAAAAAGAAAATGATCTATACATAAAATATATGTATGTATTATTATTATCACAGTAAATACATGTATGTTAAATACATCTAATTGGTATACAGCCCAACGCAATTTTATATGTACATGACTTGTCTCAATCATCAATATGATTGATGCATACAATTTCTATTTGTCTTCTAACATGGATCAGTACAAGGACACTTTTTTTAATAACGTCAACACATTTCTCACTATCCACACACAAATGTTATGAATCCAGTCCTTGTCTAAATATGAAATCTGCTTATGTTTGAAAAAAAAAAAGAAAATAACTTTCAATAGGAGAACAAAAAATCTAGTAGTTCAACATATTTCATCATTCTATAATTCTACAGATGATCACGTGAGACTACACTTTTCAGACCAAACTGTTATTTCAAATTTCAAAGAATCTCATAACTTTAGTGACGAATCACAGCTGAATTTCAATACTATTTAAACTTTTTTTTCTTATTGCAAAATTCTCAAAGTCAATAAATGCAATGACACATGGGAATTTAGAAACAAACACAAAAGAAAAAAAAACAAACAAACAAATTTTTAAAAAAGTACAAATCATTGGCTACTTCTAGTAATAAAGTCTGCACAAAATATCTTTTAAAACAAAATGATTAAAAATGCCTTGCTGGACGATAAAAATGTTATTATGCTTATGGACATCTTTTTTAATGCTTGGTTTAAAATAATTATGCATTGACAAAGCACACTTTACATGCATAGTAGAAACAATGATGTGCCTTTCAAGCCAATGTTCTCTGTGTATCAATTTTCATTGCTGCTTTCATATTCTCTCACCCAGATCCCTTAGTTGAACACAACATTTTCTGCTGCTTCCTTCACTCATTTCATGTCAAAGATAAGTCTTGTAATAATGATCACATTTTCAGAAATTCTCAGAATTCTCTGCCCATTATGATATGATACCAATTGTAAATTCAATTCAATTAGAAAATTCAGTTCGAATATGTTTATTTTGATTTTTAGTTAGTAGATCTTGTTTCAGAATATCAGCGATACCCCAATTCTCTGAGAGGAGTATGCAACAAAAATATTTAGGTCCTCTGATAAATGTTAATAGACACTATGCATAATTAATGCATTTGTGTTGTTTTCTTGGTATTTTAAAACTAAACGATCATTTCTGGCTTTACAGCATCTTTTATTTTAACACCCTCAAAGATGGCTTTTGCACTTGGGAGCATATTATTTTTTCCCACTATTCATTTTCATGTAGAATACTGGAGATAAAAATTCTACATTGTTGGTGGTGTTAGCTATGTAATATCAGTTCACCTGCTACAAAAGATTGATGTGGTGTTTGCTTCACACAGAGTCCAGACTGGGTAAGGCTTTCACCCCAGCTGTCTTCCTGATTGGTCCATATCTCGGGTCCAGAATTCTTTGGTCCTCTGGAATATTCCTGTAAATCAAGTCAGACCGAATAAACATGACATGCAAGGTTTCAAGATAATTTATGAGCTCTATCTCAGAAGAGCATAACAGCAGGAAAAAAAATGTTTACCCTTCATTTATCTTTTTATTTCTTTTGTTTTTTCAATCTGAGGAAATGAAGAAGCCACGCCCAATGCAAGACAAAGAGAAATTTGAAAAAAAAAAAAAAAATCACTAATACAGATTTAAATGATTGCATATAGTCATGTGCCAGTCTTGTGTTCAGAAGATCAATGTCCTGGTGATTGTACAATCTTAAACTGATCACTGGCATGGCAGGCAATTGAGTACTTTCAAGCACAAGTTTATATTGAGGCATAATTTATACATTCAGCTTTCAGCTATTATTTTTATCATTTCTTTTGTTGTTGTTGTTGTTGTTGCTAATACCATCGAGTTAAGCACCAGCAGGAGGTTGAAAGGTGTAAAGATAACATAGCCTATCTTGTTGGTCGTACAAAAGCACAGCCACATGCAAACACACAAGTCTCTTACCCCCCAGTGTCTCTGTATGACCTTGTCGGACTACTTCCTGCATTTGAGGCGTTTGAACGTGCTGTTAACCTTGGTGGCGATTCTTGTGAGCTCAGCATCATCTGCCTCTGTTTGGCTTTCAGTTCTCCCATGCTGCCTTTGGTGGCATTTATCTCCAGCACGTACTGTTTTCTCTCATCATTGGCTTTATGGTAGGCCTACTCTCAAACAAAAGGAAATTCATTAACCAGAACTGAACATAACTAATAATTAGGGAAATCAGAAAGACTCATAGCCACAGTTGTGTAGGGGAAAATCTGTGATAAAATAGTGATAAACATAAGCATAAAATCAGCTGTGAAGGTAATTTTAAAGGTATCAATATACCCTTGGACTATACTCTATACTGAGGCAGATATTTAGCCTATACTTCAGGTCAAGGAATGAATGATGTTTATCACACACACTGCTTAATATTTCCTACAGAATGATGTCAAAATCTTTGTTCTTCACTCCCTGATTTTTTACATCTTCAGATAAAAGAGAGAAAAAAAATAAAATTAATGCAGCAATTTTTTTTTCTTTTTTGCCTTACAGAGGGTAATTGTTTAATGATCTACAATGCTGGTCAATGTTAATTAAGAATATTGAGAGGCAAATGTCCCTGACCTTTGATTCCTGGTCCAGCCTCCACTCTAGGTCCCTTAGCTGGCTAAACAAACTATGCTTTTCTCTTTCCAGGGCCTTCACCATCTGGGGACTGGCCTGGTGAACAAAGAACAGAAAGCAGAACACATAAACATTCACTGAATTTCATCTCACATCCCATTTTCCTGAGCTGAAATTCTAAAAGTCCTTGAGCTGATAATCATAATTAACAAAACATTTGAACTGGCAAATACATGTAATGTTATATTTTCTGTCTGTTATTTTTTATCATCATTTAGTTCATCTAACGGGCCAAAACCAACAGGGAGCATCACTCTGCAACATCATGCCCATGTTCACATTTTGTGCCGACTAACTCTTTACTGCTTAGATACTTTCATAGATGTAACATTATTATATTGGACTACAGTTAATAAGGTTATTCGTTTGAAAAAACATGCCCAGAAACAACATCTCCAGAAGCCTCGTGGAATATCTTCTATATTTATGCTTTGACAGAGATGTAACCTGTTCTTGGTCCATCAGTTCATTTGGGCCTATCACAGCTATCAATAGAATCATGTTTATCAGTAACTGTTACATATCTGAGACATAAATCTTGTCCTATAAGAGTCAATCTGTTGTGAAATGGTTGGAAAATTAAACCTTTCACAACACAAGACAGGATTAAGAAACTGAGTGTTACATAATGACTTTGGGGTTCTATGTCCAGCTTCATATGATATGAATGACAAAGTGTATCCTGTGTTGTAGCAGACAGAAAATACTCAATTTTCACAATTTTCTTACATTTGGCCAAGCCAAGTTTCACTCAGAAAGTTACTTAGAAGCCTTCATAAGTTCTGTAGAAAAGTTGGCCATTCTTCCTCTCCCCCAGAGTCAAGCGTCATTCAAAAAGTTAGTTAGAGGCCTTCATTAGTTCCAAAGAAAGGCTCCCCATTCCACCTTTCTCCTATCCCCCTCCCCTCCCCTTCCCTCCTCCACACACACACACACGAAACATCAGATTTAAAACTGAACCAAGGTAATACTTTGCAAAAGAAATCATCAGATGAAATTGAAAAACAAAAAGCAATGCATTGTTGAAACCCCTTACATCAGACAGGTCATCAAATGCTCTGTTGTCCCGAGGGGATTTGCCAGCTGAAATACACAAGACAAACATTATTTACAAGTCAACACAACAGAGATGTCGATGTTAGCTTTAGCTCCGTCATTGAGATACAGTGGTCTCTGCCGAAGAACCCATCGTCGGGAGACAAAAAAAAGTGGGCTCGTAGGCGGACGGGTTCTTAGCCGAACTGAAAAGTTACCCAACCCATCTCACCACAGATTGTCTTCCCTACTATAATTAGTTGATCCTTACCGTTAGTTACAGATTTATGTATGTGAATAAGTACAGCTTTCTTCCCTGTATGTGTTATAATTAAATGTAGCAATTCCTGATCTGTTTAACTTATAGTTACATCACTAGTGCTCAGCACTTAAATGCCGTGTGAGTCTTCACATAACGGTATCATTGTTGAAAACATGATTTTGCTATGCCACCCCGTGGATAATTGCACGAGTGATTCAAGTGTTTACAGACCGACCGAAGTAGCAAAAGAGCTGACCAGTCAGGAGGCTAAATTACACCTCCCTAACCACAAAGCCAATCAAGTGCTGTCCCACGTGTTGTCAAACAAAGAAATGGTTACGGATTAGTCAACAACATGGCCTGATTATGCAGTCATACATCAACCATCTCTTCCATTCCTTTGTCTACCTGTTCCCTCCACCCCCGTCCCCATTTTACTATACATCTAGTACAGTGCGTTTCTCCCAACTGGACAGTATGATGTGAAATTACACCATAAGTGCTCGGGTATCTTGGTCTGACACCGGGCTCTTAGACGGATTTTTTAATTTGGGGGGGGCTCAGAATGTGTTCTTAGAGGGGTAAATTATAGAGGAAAAATTCCGTCTCGCAGCAGAGGCGGGTTCTTAGATGGAGCAGGCTCTTAGGCGGAGGGTTCTTAGGCGGAGACCACTGTGTTATCCTCCTAAGTACTGCTTTTTTTTAATTGAGACAACACTTCATATATATCTACAACACCATCCTTGTTTTAGATCATGATGTGAAGAAGATCTGTAACTTTTTTTTTTTTTTTAATCCTTTTAATTCTGTGAAAATCTGACAAATTTTTTAATGTCAGTAGCAGAAAGACTCACACTTGCTGCTTTAGTGACACACATGGCATAAGAATGACTGCCTAACATAAGAGTGATACTCATAACTCACAATGAAGCTCTCCAAAACTGGAACAAATTATGCTGCTCTTGGTCATGTTTGATAACTCCAGGACAGATGAGTTGAAAGTCACACTGGATGATTTTGATCTACTCCCTTTTTTAAACTATTTTCTGACTCAGATACCAAAATTTTTTTATTTTTTTTTTGTCCATGTGACAAAAAGGTTAAATACTGTATTCTTTTTGTGAAGAGAAAAGAAGATAACTGAGTCAGAAACTAGTTGTAAAAAATGGCCATAGCTCGAAATCGTTTGATGTGACTTCCAACTCATTTGCTCTGGGTGCAAATTATGTTTATTTTAGAAGAAAAGGTCTCTCTGACAAAATTCCTGAACTGATTACGTCTAATTAGAGCAGATTCCCCTAGTTACATCACTGAAGTCAGACAGGTGACACATATAATGGTCAAAATGTGACATCACATACATAATGCTGAGTTTTAGCAATTTTTTGAGAAACAGAATTATTGGAAATATTAAACACTGTTTCTTGTCTATCATTTCATATATATACTCTGTCATATTTAAGTCTCAGAAATTTTGATGATATACATGTAAATTCAGAGAATTTCCAGATAGAAAAGTTTTAAAAAATGAATTCAGAGCATGACAAACATAATAGCGACTTAAAGAGACTACGAAAATCTTATATTGCATGCCACACTTAATCAGTTTTTTTGTCTGCAAAGTTGAACCATTACTTTAACATTTAATGGTGAAGGTATTAAACATTCATAATTTTAATTCTACATGCAATAGGTTGATTGGAATTAGGGAAAAATAGTGACACACATAACATGGAATGCACCTACTGTTGTTGTGTTGGTTGGAACTCCATGCTATTTAATTCATTTTCAGTGTCTTGCCATAGATAAAAAGAGCAGAACCTCAGTTAGCCTATTCAATCGTCAGGAAATTATTGATCTTAAACTTTGGGGGGGGGGGGGGGGGGGGTTTTCTTTCACTT
>JBCAUA010026562.1:0-12478 GCA_038406235.1 Peronia verruculata
CACTCACTCACTCACTCACTCACTCACTCACTCACTCACTCACTCACTCACTCACTCACTCACTTCACTCACTCACTGACTCACTCACTCATTCGCTCGCTCACTCACTATGCTCTCCATGGTTATTCAGTGCTCATGTACAACACAGACAATGACCGCAAGGGGTGCTCAAGTTTCCATTTCACAAATCAGGTTCATTGTCTCTGGAATAGATCTGGCATGCCACACACCCAATCTTGAACAGTAACTGTGGTGTCGAAAAAGCCGTATCTGCCAGAGTGACATGGGCGATGACAATGATAAAAGTGTAGACGTTAACCTATACAGGATTGTTAGTCGCTTAAATTATACCCAACCTCGAATGCATAATGAACGATATCTGACTCATTTTTACAACAGTTATAATGTTTAAAAAATAAAAAAAAAACAGTACCAAACAGGGCTTTCAGTCGTTCATTTTATGGAACAATAGTGCAGGCTTTCTCAGAGTAATCAACTCCTCTGATTCGTACGTTCTTTTCTCTCTATCTCATAGTTTTGTATTATGTTTTGTTTAGTGTAGTATCTTCTTTGTTGGTCGAGCAACAGTTCCTGTGCCTACAGCTACTGAAGGGCCATAAGCTTGACACAATCGTCGCTCAAAAATCCGCTAGATTTCAGTTGTATCTGTTTGAGAGTAGATCTAATGGCTTGGCTTTTCCCCCAGCAATAAATTCAGGAGTTCACGTCCTTGTCCACAACTCAGTCCATATCACACTGTCACACTGATATTAATTACGAACATATCGTATCGCAAAACTGACACAATCATATCCCTGGTGCTTCCTGCGTCAAACAAACGCACTTATCACATAACGCACCTCATTACATTAAGTTTCCAACGTAACTTTATTTCCATCTTTTAGTTCCTCAGCTATGAAAGACACTATAAGATACAATGAAGATAACAGGTAATTACCACTATAGCGCAAATGCAGAAAACAGATTCTTAAAATAGTCTATTTATATCATAAGAGCCTTGGACATTGTAGTATTGTTATATGTTCCATAATTAGACTGCACATCCCTTTTGATGAAATGAACGGATGGATGGACAGTTTCGCCACACTCTTTTAACGTTATCATATACCGTGAGTTCGAATAATAATACATGTAATGAACGGTGAACATAATCCATATTTGATCGGTTAGCGAAATGAACTAAATCGGCCAAGCACTAATAAATACAGTAGTGAAGTCGGTTTTGTCCATGGCCGCCTTCTGATATTTAAAGGAGTTAGTGTATACGGTGTGTCTCTCTGTGTGTATGTACTATGTGTAAATGTGTATATCCATACACTGCATTTGATTATGTACCTGTGTCATCTGTTTCTCTCCTCCATATTCTTCGTCCATTAAGTTTTTATGCGGCTGGCAGTGCTGGAAAACCGATAGGTAAAAACAAGCAGGAGCATATCTCGAGTTCCCTTGGCAAACAAGGCCCCGGTCATATAATTTTCTTTATCTTACTACCGCTGGTAAAGTCATCAGTGTCTTCCTTCCACCCCCCCCCCCCTCTTCCTCCCGTTCAACACACAAATTATCCCCTCCCCTTTCCCCCCATTTTTCTTTCTATTCCCACGAGTCACTTAAAAATCCCTGTTCCTTTTCATTTCCCTTTCACTCCTATGCACTTCATCCGATTCGTCATCCTTTTCTCGATTCGTCCTTCCCTTTTCGATATACATCTTCTCTCTCTCTCTCCTCACTTCATTAGTGTTCAACCTTCATACCTTCTCCCTGTGAAGTTTATCAATCTTTCTTCATTCATTTCAATCTTTCCCTGTCACCTTCTCCCATCACTATTTCCATTCCTTTTGTCTTCTACCTACCAGTTTCCCTCCTGGTTTCAACGTTCTACCTTTATCTGATTCGTCACCAATTTCCATCCTATCTCTAGCGCCATGCCTATTTCAGACTTTCCGTTTCATCGTCTTCTATACACATATTTCATGCTTTACCTTTCCTCCATCACTGAGATATCAGCGTAATTTAGCTGCACCGTCTATTCTCTCGTTGTCATCTCACCTATCCATCCCAATCCCTCCATCTTTTTTTCTATTCTCATACTGAGTCTTTAAAAATACCAACGTCCTTCCTTCCCTTTCCTTGCTTATAACGTATTTCAGTTGATTCGTCACCTTTTTCGCCATGTGCTATAATTATCTAGCTTTTTTTTTTTTTCTCTCTCTACATAAATGTCACATTTATTTCTACTACTTTCATATACTTGGGGTTGTTGGTTTCGTTTAAAAACTCATTTCATTACTGTTATCGTTGAGTATCTGCGCGCCAACATTAAGACTCCACCCTGACCCCCCCCCCCCCCCCTCTCCTTTTCCTCTTCTCCCTCGTCCCCCTGCGCATGCAACTGACATAACATACATAATAATATCCATCCTCGCCTTACTCTCAAACTCCCCATACCTGATACACCTGCCTGATGTGGATACCATACGCAAGCGCTGATTTGGTATCCGTATGGCAATAAAACAGCCGTGGCTTCTGGTTTGCTATGTTATTGTAAATTATTTTGTAGTTTTCTTTGCCTCGATCTCTTTACACCCAATTCGTCCTCTTCAAAAGAAACAGAAAAACGTTTTTGTTTTTTTTTCATTCATTATCTCTCACCTGTATAACAGAGGAGACAACGTTGATTTTTCTTTGTTAGTCGTCAGCATACGGGTAGGAGTGGATCGCCTGTAATATAGGCCTAAGTTTGGTAGTTATGCGACCCCACCACACTGATTATAGCCACTGCTAGTGATATTATCCAGCTAGTGTGATACTTAAATGGTTAAACTCTTTAAACTTCAAGAATCTCTATTCCCTCATTCCATTGTTCCCTCTTGACTTAAAACCAGGGACCGACTACCTAGTGTTGAAAGCCAGATGCCATAAGTGTACTGTCACACGAAGATGGCTTTGTTTTGTTTTGTATTAGATCGCTGTTTTGTTTTGAAAAAGTATCTGCTTTGTTTCTTCGATATACAGTTCCAGAGCCAACAGAAGGTCCATACGTTTGATGTAATCGCTCAACATCGGCTGATTTCACCTCTAGCTGTCTAAGAGTTAAGGACTGGGTTTTTCCCAGCAATAAAATCAACATTTCACTTTCTACAACTCTGTCTAGATCACGGTGTCACACAGATAAATCACCAAAAGCATATCGTATCAAGAGTGACACACATTCCTGGTGATTCATACGTCAAACATACGATGACAAAACGCATGCAGCCATAACAGAGTGTCCCGATATTGAAGGGCATGTTCATCCTAAGCCAAGTTTTTCTTTCAAAAGTAAATTTACTTCCATTATTTTGTTCCTTAGCTATGAAGGCACTGAAAGGTACGGAGAAGACGGCTGCCCTAGAAAATGGGCACTACAGCGCCAATGTAGAAAACAGACTGTTGCAATGTCTGCTTACATCAAAAGAGCCTAAGACATTGTGGTATTGTTATATGCTTCACCATTTGACTTTGTACGTCTATTTTGATGAAATGAACGAACAGATTAACAGTTTAGCCATACTGTGTTACTATAACTATCGTACATATAAATGACACTGCATGTAATAAAAACCTCCTGTTATCCTGAACAATCACAGCAGAACAGTATTAGTTCATGAACATCTCGAATCAGAACAGTTTGGTCCTAAACGTGCAACCTTTACCTGACTGAGGATTGTTCAATGAGCCATTTTGACCGTCAACCAAATTACCTCTCTTTGCAAAGTACAAGTGAACAATAACATGAGCATTGGACACAAAAAAAAAACTAGCGTTGTCTCTCCATATTTAAAACATAAAGGACAAAGCATTCTGAAAAGTTCACCATAATATATATGATAAAAAAGTTTTCTCTCATTGTGAATTGTTTTTTCTAGACATCTTGTACTTGGTAAAGGGAAAAAATCTTGTTGGCTGAAAATATAGCTCATTCTCTCAAACATCACGTAAGATTACATCATTACCACAGCACATAGCTGAGGAAATAAATGAGACAAGGAGTCACAATGAACACGAATAAAGCTGTACATGTCCACTTTTCTGCAGATGTTGCTCTGTTCACTCTCTGTTCCATTCCGTCTTTTTCTTATTTCGATCTTTCTTTTCTTCTACTCGAACCTCAGTTTCATCCTTCTCTCCTTGGTTTCGTTTTCTCATCCTTTCATATTTCGCTCTAACTTCTCATGTTATTCCATTTATCAGTTCATTTTGGCCTCTGTCTGTCTCACCCACATTGCCAAAACCATCCTCGAACTGTGCCCCGGGAGAAAAGAGCCGCACAAGAAAGGATGAGAACAGGAGAGGAAAGAAAGGATAGGGGACAAGGGGAAGGGGGGGGGGGAGCTGTTATAGTGGCTAGTGTAAAACCGAGAGTCCAGGGGCGGGTGTGCAGACCGATGTAAACATCTCCCAGGGAATGAGACAGTGAAACTCTAGCGCCCTTTGACAAAACGCCTTTTTCCATCACGATTACAGTCATCTTTGTTTTAACTCCCAGAATAGTAACAAACGAGGCCGCCAATCTCACAAAATAAAACAAACAACAACAAAAACAACAAACAGAACGTCACCATCCTACACAACAAAACACTCCATATCTTGTAAAAAGAAAAAAAAAATGCTTCGAAACCGATAATGCACGTATGAGTTAGAGGGTGAATCAATCGTGGATGGCTTCTACATGTGCACAAGATGAGTCTATGGATTCCTCAGGGTGAAACATGTCCCCATCTAGTCCAAAATAACATTTCACAGCATTTAAAAACAAGCTGTCGCAGCACTTTTTTCATACTCCAGATTTTTTTTTCTATACTGTTTTGTTTGTGTTGACAGGAAGAATACGAAATAATAATAATGATAATAATAATAATAATAAAATAGCGATTTTCTCATTTCTCCCAAACAGCAATTTCCGAGAAAAGATTCTTTGTCAGTGTCGTCTGTGAGTCGAAGAGTGCTGTCTAGGCTTTCCACCTCACCCGGTGGTCGGCTGGCTTCTAAGCACGTACGGACGTGAGCTATACACAGGAGATTCGTCGCCCTTACATCCCCCTCCCCTCCCCTCGCCTTTCGCATATACAAATTATGCACTCTTTGCCCAATGGGTGTAGTCTGTAAGGAGTGGCTCCAATGATAATCAACGCAGCCGACTAACTGTGACGTAGCCCTCATTATACTAAAGACTTTGAATTGACTAAACAAACTTTGCCTGACAATGTTTCAGGAAGATCGCGATATAACTGATCTCTGCTTTGCCAAATGAACAACATCAACAACAACAACAACACAAAAAAGGGTTGTTTTTTTTTAATTGTTTGTTTCTTTCTTGTTGTTTGTTTGATTTTTTACAAGCGAATGACATTTTTCAGAGAATGTATGCAACGCCCTAGGCTGTTCTTTCTTTTTGCGGAGACTTACATTTGAATAGAGACAGTTAAGCTGCGCTGAAAAGACAAGTTTTTTTTTCAAAGCACAGGGATATAGTATGTTAAACATCAATTGACAACTATCTGCACAAACTGGGTGGTAGAATCGGGGAAGGGGGTGGGGAAGGGGCTGGCTTCAGCTTCTCGAAATAGTGACACGTCTCGAAATATGACCATCATTTTGGAAATACATTTTTAGCGTCCAGACCACTCTATAAATGCCAATACTTAAGATCTTAAGTATTATTGTGATCTGTGAAGTTCCCAGCTGACTTTCGGCTGGAAGAGCATATATGATATGGGGAGCTCCTTCAAAAGGTGAAGAAAAAAACATGATTCCAACATATTTATAAAATTATGATTTGCCTGTACACAATATGAAGACCGCCTGCCTGTCAGAAAGATCAGTCCTCTGACATTCTTAGGGTTAGCAGAGTGAACAGCAAGGAATATGTCCAGACGGCGAAAGAGTTAAAATTCCACATCTAAAAATCGCTACGCGGAATTAGGCAAACTGATGTAACGTTAATAGTTCACAAAAAACGACACTATTGAACTAGAATGCGACAGAATTTTAACCGTGAAAAATTACTGGAACTTGTATGGTTTACATTGCAAATTGGACTGTTATTAGAATTTAGATAGTTGTATATGCAGCCTTTCTGTCCAAAAAGCAGAATTGTCTCGGCCTGTAGTACATTTGGTCGTAAGAAATATTTTGTGGAGGAAAGTTTGGAACATGGACATTTTGCCTGGACTACCGCGTCTCCACCTATGCCTCACGGGATTTTTAATTGCTAAGTGTTCTTTAACGTGAATAACAAAAAAGTATACCTGTATTCGCTGTTGTCCAAGAAGACTAGATATCGGTCTTCCCTATCCTCGAAAATAAAAATTTACCACAATCTATCCCCCCCCCCTCCTCCCCTTATTCCTCCCCCGTGGAATTCGAACCCGCCAAGTTTGCACCGTGAAGCAAATACCTTACCCCACAGCCACGACGCCCTCTTTCTCCCCATCCTCCCCCTTCTCCTTTTACTGCTGGAACAGACAAGCCTCTTGACATTTCTATGGTTAAGTTAGCTGCCATCAATGGCGCTGTAGGTCGGGAGGAAGTGGAGGAGAAAGACAGAGGCGAGAGATGACAGACAGAGTGTGCCGGGTGATGACAGATCTACTGGAGTTCTGGGCGAGTTCTGGGCAAGTTTCCGCAGCCATGGGTGGCAAAGTTGAAGAACAGATAGATGTGCTCGGTTATGTTGGCCTGATGCAGACTATCAGGTGCTGGGTCGGTGCCGTGTGTTGACTTCTCTCGATATCTTCACTTTAAGGCAAATGTCATCTACAATCAATTATCATCGAGCACATGTCCACTTTTCCGTAAATTAAACGCTGTCATTTCTCGAATTTTTCTTCTCAAATCCTCAGATCATACTGATAAAACGTATGAAATTAAATGCAGCTCTTGCCATTGATGAGCTGTGTCAACGTGGTAGGCACAAAATTATTCAACATTTCCCAAACCTCTTTCAAACTCATATCCATTTACAAAAATATCATATATTAAGACGACTCTCCATAGGGGATTAATCAACTAATCAAATACATCCATAATAAATAAATAAATAAATAAATAAATAATAATAATTATAATGGTATGGAGAATTTGATGTGGATATGATAAAGTAAAAAGATGTCCCTGTACAAATTTTCGAGCCCGCTTAGCTCCTCGTCGAGGCAATGATGAAAACACATAAAATGTAAATAGTGTATTGCTGTAAACGAAAGGAAAATATGTCAATTTGCTTATTGTACAGGAGAAAGTTTTCAATTTTGTTTAAAAAGGAAATTTAAAAAAGTACATTTTTAGATTAATTCAAACTCTTATCCATTAATAGGACCCTATTTTACACATTAAAATTCTTTCTAAAGATTTTTTTTCCATAAGTGTATCAAACTACACAGCATGATTTCCCGTCAGGAAAACAGAGTGATAAGAGGACAGAGTCTGTTACATCTGGTTTTAGTTTGGAAGCAAGATATCATTCATTGTCAATTATGAATATCACCACGATATTTTTGAACTACAGTGCGGGACTCAACAACAACAACAACAACAACAACAACACCAACAAAAACTATTCAGCAGGGAGTTTATCGCCCGCGTGCCTAAGAACTACGGGACTCTTTGAGGTAGGTCAAGCTCTCTGGGTAGGTCCAGAGTGGCGAGGAAAATGCGAGAAAGATTAGGGACGGAAGAGAAATTTCGCTAGAAAGTGATAGATAGGGTGTCTACAAGTAGATGTATGTTCCTTTCAGCAAGGTAGACATATGGGTATAAATCTCCTCACCGCATACCGTTCGGTTCAGATGGAGAGAGATACTCTTACAGTATACAATTACGAGCACCCATCACGCCAATTCAGAACTTACTATTTATGCATAAACCTTGTGAATTATCCTTTTTCACCGTGATATTGATATTCAGATAATTGTAAAAATTTACTGGCCAGCCAGCATGGTTAGAATCTTGTTTAAAACATCAGTTCTCAGTTTATTCACGCATGCAAAGCTGGAGAAGGGCGGGAAAGTGGGTGGCGAGGAGTGAGAGAGAAAGGAACAGAGAACTAAAATGGAAGGAGAAAACGAGATAAAAACAAAAATAGGTGACGATAAACGGGAAAAAGATATCTATTGGGCACATGTACTGAGGAAAGATAAATGTGTGGGATTTGTGTGTGTGTGGTGTCCGCGTTTGTGGTTTGTTGTTGTTTGAAAGAGCCAGGTATGTGAGTGGGAAAGGCAGGAGGTAGACAGAGACGAGCGGAAACTTTTGTTTCAATAACTCACATGCTGATAGCAACGGCCGGTGGAAGCCTTGGGATGAGAGAAGATGTTGGCCTGTACGATATAATATTAAATGTTTGTTTGTTGGCTTGTTGGTCGGTCGGTCGGTTGGTCGGTCGGTCGGGCGGTCGGTTGATTTTTCTTTTTTTTTTTTTTTGCGCATGTTTTGTACAGCACCTAACGATTGATGTACATTGTTAAATAATGTGCTGTAAAGAATAGTGCAGTGAGGAGAGCGGGGACTGTGGGTAAACCAAGAACAGACCAGGCTTTAAGGAAGGGGTGATAATATTGGTAGACTCAGTAAAAGAAAGGGAGCGAAGGAGACTAGGTTTGACAGTTAACCGAAGCATTACACCGGCAAGTCTTTTTTTTTTTTTTTTCGAAATGAGAAGGTGGTGTTAATTGAATCACCCTCGATCTCATCTAAAAACCAACACTTTCTCAACTACTCTTGCGAATAAAAATCTGCCGAAATATACCTAACAATATACCGATGACTTCTTAACACCCTTCCTCTCTTTCCGAGGGCTACCCACACAGTGATTCAGCATACTCAACATAAAGGCCACCATAGCAACTTTGAACGTTCTTTCTATCTCTGAGAGTCTTCACCCTGTACCTCAGTCTACTATCTCCGACTCAACTTTTTTAACATCGTCATCGTCCTTTTCCCGAAGTCATTTTGCTATCAATCCCAGCACTGACGATTATGATCTGATACCATCACTTTCTGTCTTTCCGATGTTCCTTTTTTTCTTTCCAGCCCCACCACTAATCATTCCACCTGAATATTATTGTCATCACAATCATCATAACCCCCCTCCCGCCTAGTTTCCACTAAAAACCATCCCCTCGAACGTCCAATATGATGACTTCTTGACATTCTGCTCACCTCTCCTATTAACCTCTGCCTCCCTCCTCCCTGGCCTCCTCTTGTCCTACCCTACCGTCTCACACTCTACTTTTCCAGCACCCATACCTCCGCCTACCCCTATCCCGATCGTTCAGCCATCCCCAAACAGGCAGTCCGCATACGAGCTCACACTTTACAAAGCCCATGTCCAAACAGAGCGGACAGTCAGGACAACATCGATTTTCTTTCTCTTTGCTTGTTTCCCTTTGTCACTCGCTCTGTCCTCCCAGCTGATCCTCACACACAAGGTCATTAGTCATGTGAATGTGAAAATAATGGCTTTTAACCTTTTCACGGTCGGGCTCGCACTAGCCAGGACGCTCACATGCTGTTCTGATAATTAAAAAACAAACAGCACCGACTCATAAGGTGTTTGTTCACCACTATCACTTAAAAGTGCAGATACGAGGAGTGCCCTTTTCGATGGTCAAATGTTGAAATAGTCATATTTTTGTCAAAATTCTGGCAAGTCCAGCTGTGGCATTAACTGCATAACTTGTTGATAGTCATCCATTCCAACTGTTGCAAAAACTGTGATTCAGATGAGCAAAGATTTTAACAGACAGGATTTGTAATATAAAGCAGGATTTCTAAAAACTTTTACAGTTTTAACTTGGCAATCTCACAGTTAATATACATTCGCAGAACACCCTCCCCCCTCCGCCCCCGATTTGTCACCTTCCGAAGATTTTCGTTTCTGCCTTTCTCGATGTCTCTCAATGTCCCCCTTGCCTTATGTACTCTTTCTCCCTATCCTCTTTACTTCCCTCCTGCCCTTTCTTTGTTTCTTTAGCTGTGATCTCATTATCTGTGTTTCTCTAGCTCTCTATACCGAATACATTCCCCTCACCCTCTCCCTGTTCTCCCCATCATTCCCCCTTCCGCCCCACCCCACCCACCTTCACCTCTTTCCAGGTTCCACCATCAGAAGGTCGCTACCACCCATTAACACAGACAGATGCTCTCCCTTGGGAATCGAACGGGCACCCAGTCTCGCTTCTAACGAAAACACAGCGCAGTTCTGTCCCCCTGAAAGTGACAAGGCCAGCGAGTTCTCTCGCCCCCTTCGCATTGTGGTCCATTCCTTTCCGTCCTATTCCCCGTGTTTTAGAGACACCGTCACTAACAGCTTGGCTCCATCATTAAGTCTTACTGTCAAATGGCGCCGTAGACTACATGCAAACTGTTACAATCAAAACTGGAGTCAGAAACCACAGTCTTACAACCAAACAACGACATTGAAGACTACAAACTATTTCATAAAGTACAAGAGCATCAAATACTCCAATGTACAACCATAAAATGGTATTGACGATCACAATGCATATCAATCAAAATTATATCCATGGCCACAAGAGTCTGGCAACAAAAATGGTACCAAAGATCACAAAGCACCACATAGCATACTGTAGCATCAAAGATCAGAAAAGTTGAAAAAGTAAAAAGCATTAAAGACCATCAAATGACACAAGCCAAATGCCATCAATGACCACAAAGTTGTACACACCAAAAGGCATTAAAGACCACCAAGTCGTACACTCCAAGCGGCACCAAAGATCATAAAGTCGTATAATCCAAAAGGCATCAAAGACCATAAAAAAATCGTACCAAAAAGGCATCACAGACCAAAACATCGTGCGGCCAGGGCATCAAAGACCCCTCCCGCCCCACCTCCCACTCCCAAAAGGCATCAAATATCAGATTGTCGTACAAGCAAAAAAAAATTGCATCAAGGACCATCAAGTCGTACAACCAAAAAATTGCACCAAGGACCATCAAGTCGTACAACCAAAAAATTGCATCAAGGACCATCAAGTCGTACAACCAAAAACTTGCATCAAGGACCGTCAAGTCGTACAACCAAACAATTGGATCAAGGACCATCAAGTCGTACAACCACAAACTTGCATCAAGGACCGTCAAATCGTACAACCAAACAATTGCATCAAGGACCATCAAGTCGTACAACCAAAAGAAGGCATCAAAGACCATAAATCGTACACTCAGAAAGACATCAGAGACCACAAAATACTGCTACAATATGGTACAAAGAACTACAAGGTATTACACAAAAACATAAACTTTGGCATAGAAAACAAGATTTAGACTCAAGAGGCAAACTCAGTCATTAGTCATTACCTAACAAAGAAATATACATACATACAGAGAGAGAGAGAGAGAGAGAGAGAAAGACTGAGCAAGAGATAGATAAAGTGAGAGAGGGGGAGAGAGGAGTGACAGAGAGAGCAGAAGAGAGACAGGCAGCAGCTACAAGAGACAGAGAGACAGAGATAGAACAAAGAGAAGAAGCAGCGGGCAGCGAGAAACAAAGAGATCTCTAACGAGTTCTACCGAAACTAGGAATGGATCAACATAAAATATATAATTGCACCTAACGTCGTGCTGACTATCGCGACTGGGTAGTCAAATTAGACTCAGTGGCCTATTGTTGTCAGGGTTTCTGTTTCGACCAATGATATTGCATTGTTTGATTATGATTTGAGACACTGGATTTGACCTTGCAGATTCTAGACCTAGACTCTGGACTCCACAAGCGAGAAGTTCCACGTCAGTCACAGTGGATTCAGGAGGGTTGTGGCTAACATTAAGATCGAACTTAGGAAGATGGCTAGGGCAAGAGTTGGGCTGAAATACAGGATCTGTTCCAGTACCATGGGACATTTAGTTACAATATTACTACTACTTGGTAGCAATTAACCACTACAAACAACACCTTCGTCCAATGAGCCATTTTTTTCAGCCAGCTAGGTTACTTCCTTTGACAAGGACAAGAGGTGTAGGACAAGCATTGCAAAGAAGGAAAAAATTAATATTTCTTTTGTTATTTGAAACATGTTGTACAAAAAATATGAAAAAAAAATTATCACAACAGGAAAAAAATTTCTGTTAATTATATTTCACATAACAAGCGAAAAAGCGATACATGTATTTTCCTTCTTTACAATGCTTGTGTTATACCTCTAAGACTTGTTCTGGGCAAAGAGAAGTAATTTCGCTGACGGTCAAAATAGCTCACTAATTTATGTACAGAGAAAGTGCCAAAAAGATGATAGAAAGATCGGCAGAGGGGAGAAACAAATACATCTACAGATATATATATATATATATATATATATATATATATATAAGAGAAAGCCAAGGAGGCCATGAATGAGAGAGAAAAAGAGATAGAGGGAAAGTGTGTTAACCTCTCAATTTTCCCCCAGCAGGGGCTCAAAGT
>JBCAUA010026573.1:0-12478 GCA_038406235.1 Peronia verruculata
GTAGATGGAATGGGAGGGGGGGGGGTTTACAAATTTAGGGTTGTAACTTTTCTCCTATCTGTCTTATTGTTTTATATCATCTCCCTCCTTTATTTTTTATTTTTTAACGGAATGGTTTATTTGGCACAGTGGTGATAGAGCTCTTGGTTTAAGTTTTTTTGGGGGGGGGGGTGGGGGTGGCGGGAGGGTCTCGATGGTATGAACGAGCATGAATAATTTTGATATTATGAAGGCTTAGAACATGAGTACTAGCACTCGCAGCACCGGGTGGTGGGATATATGAGTTAAATTTAATGTAAAGAACGTTATTGAATTGAAGTTATAGATGTAAAGTTAAGAAATGTTTATGAACTCTGTTTTGAGTGAAAACACCCTTACAGAAGAGAGGTCGTTGGTAATGAACAGTGCAGATTCAGTCAGTGCAGAAAAGATCCCATGTATTGCAGCTGGATCTTTGACAACGTACTCACTTAAGCTAAGACGTCACTTTCATAGTTTTGACATGTGCAATTGTATGGAGTCGAGACATTTTCCTATGAAAATTAACTTGGTCCTGAATACTCATATTGCCTTGATTTGCTTTTCCTCAATGTAACATTGAAAGCCATCTGGCTTTCAAAATTTGAATCTCACTTATCTCATAACAATGGCAGTAATACTTACGACAACTAGGTTCTCATAAAGGTTGGAATCGTAGTTGACTATTGCATTTAGTTAACCTTTTCATCTCATTATCGAAACCGTCCAAAATCTCGCTCTCAACGATAGAGGATATAGGAAATGATCTAACATGTATTTGACACAAATAACAATAAGCCTTCAATATCTATTTCTGATCGACTGATCTTGATCAATTATGGGTTTATCACTATCCTTTGTGAATAGAGGTGGGAGTGTTTTGCAGTTAACGAGAAGTGTAGGCTGATTTTAGGTACGGTACCGTGGAGACGTTAACAGAATACCAATTGTGCGTCTCGTTCAAACATCTGCGGTTTACCGACAGTGCACCTTTGAGAACTACATGTATCTGATCTATATAGACGTTTATCATATCATGATGTCCATTGCACATCTTGTTCAGAACGTCCATACTGTAGGTAACGAGCACAGTGCTAATGAAAAGTAGTCATGTGACGAGACACAGTGTCCGGTATTGGTCGTGTTCAAACCCAGAAACTGTGGTAAAAACGATCAGTGTACCAATGCAGATACGTAAGCGAACATAAAAACAACAGAAATGACATGACAACAGCAACAAAAACATCATGATGCCCAATGTAGTCTGCAACATTTATGTGGATGCAGACGTGCTCTGAGTCTTGTTCAAACATCTATCCTAAGGAGATCAATAGAAGCGTGAGGCCAAGTATTTCCCCCCTTAAGCACAGTCTGTCACCAGTATCCTGCTGTCCTAGTTCGCTCCTCAATGACCGAGTTCGAGGCAGCATAAACTGTATCTTACCCTTCTCACACCCGGGGAAGTCTTAGTTTACACTGTGGGTGGTACACTCTGTGACCGTGGGTTTAACCCTGTGAAACATAAAACTGTGATACCATATGTCCAAATGATGAGTGGAAGTGCCGGCAGTTATATGAGATTTCAAATTTAATGAAAATGGAGTGTTTTCATTTGTTCCCCCTCCCTTCCCCCAATGTGTTTTGTTATGATAAAACTGCAGTTCAAACTTAAATTTATCTGTTTTAGCTACATGTACTTTTCTCTGTAATAGTAAAGGAATAGACATCACAGGACTAGCTCTGTCAATTTGACAGGGGCATTAAAAAAAAAAAAACATATATAAGAAAGAAGAAGAAGAAATTAAAAAAAAAAAAAAATCCTTAATATTATTTAAATAATAAACATGCGTTTATTCTAACTTCAAATGCTCATAAGTGAAATAATAAAATAATATTTCGATACAACTTCTTTTGCATCCCGTATCTCCAGCATATGCCAACAGCTAGAAAAAAAAAAAAAAAACACCACCACCACCATCAACAGAAACCCCCCCCCCCCCAAAAAAACAGAAACAGCAATGAAAACAAATAAACAAATGCATAATTCACCGGAGGAGTATATCTTGTGATTTGCAAATCAAAGGGTAAAAAGAGAACTTGAGCCATCACCGTCATCCTAGGACATCCTAGGAAACGCTCAGAATGATTGATATGAGTATAGTCAATCTAGGCTCTCTGGTATTGTCAAGGGCATAGGTATACAAGCTAGAAAAGAGTAGACGAGAGAGAGAGAGAGAGAGAGAGAGAGAGAGAGAGAAAGAGAGAGAGAGAGAGATGTGACTCTCTGTAGAAATGAACCAGTTCTTATTCAGAGTAACAACAGCCCGAAATTTTAAGAAAGGAAGAAGGATATGCATACCCTCAGGATATGCGAATGCTGCCGTGCGATTCACAGCTAAGAGGGCTTAAAGGCCTGCGTTTCTCCGAAGCCATAACAGTTCGACTTATTATGGCGAGCCACTGTAAAATCCAATCTTCTTTCCTCTTAATTCCGTGAATATATATGTTGATACCTGACCATAAGTTGTGAGGAGGCGCAGGAGGAAGAGGGTGGAGAAAGGTTGAATAATTTCAGTAATAATAATCGTAGTAACAACAGTTCTTGCATATTTTATACGTTGTACTTATTTACACTGTTCTTGGTTGCACAGGTGAAGAACACAAAAATGTGATTCTCATCTGTTTTATCGGCGCATTAAATCCTCATACTCATTGCTGGTTTATTTGGTTGTATGGGGTTACTTGTTGGCAGTTTATGTCTTGCAGTTCAGGACATCTCTATAAGATAACGATGTATAGATAAGAATGATGATGGCACATATTTTAAGTTGTATGAGTAGAGTGATATACTGACAGATGGCACTTATTGTAATGGCAGGAAGCAGATCCGACAGTTGGTTGAGCAGTTTCAGAGAATTGTTTCCGGAACTCGCTCTGTTGATCTTGGCACTGTACATGTAGTCGTCCCGAGCAGGTGCATGTATATTCAATGTATTAACCCGCGCTATCATGTCAGAGTGCACTGTCACTACTGTCAGGGAGATAGACCGTGTACACGCCACAGTTTTCAACCATAGACGGCCCAAAGCTTCACATTGCTTTGAGTGGAAGTTAAAATTGGTCTTCTGTACTATAAGGTACAACATTTTGAAGCAGACTACGTTATAATGACAAATTTAAAGTGTTCTCACCCTTTAGTGGATTTTTAATCAGAGGGATCGATGATGTCATTGATTTATTCCCTTAACTTGCATGTTGTATCCATTTACATTTTCAAATTTTATGTTGTAAAATTGTTAACTCTTCATATGATGCAGAATCATTTAAAACCCCATGCGGGCGTGCATTGTCACTACAATCTTTATGTTTTCGTTTCACACGTTTTTCATTCATGAGACGGACTGAATATTGGGCGAGTTAAAATTTGAAATCTTACCGCTACATGTGTTAAAATTGTGATTTCTGACATTGCTCTAGACCAGATGTGGTGATACTGATAGATCACTCACGTGGTCACATATTTTAATATGCAACTGTGAATATTTCACGTCCATTTTCTGCGTTTGATAAGACAGAAAGCATTAGTGATGCTTCATCGCAATCCACAATGTGAAGGAAGCACAATCTGCATGTAGATGTCAGCGAGATAAATGGTTAGTAACATCCAGTCATATGGTGACATATTTCTTGCGTAAAATGGGGATTTTCTTTAAGCACGGTCCCGTCAAAATTAGTCTTTGCTTCATGAATGTATTCGCCTTCTCCTGTTGACTACTAATTCAAAGTAAATGCATCTTTTGTCGTACCTTAATGTCTGTTTATTTCAGGCATTTATTTCAGGCATATAGCTATTTGCAAAAGTTTGACACGATTCAGCTGTAAGTGATAATTGAACAGCTGCACCATTAGGTAGAAATTACCATAATAAGTTCTCGGCGATGTTCATTTGGAACAATATCACAATTTTTGGCTTGCTAAGCATAACGAGATGAAAATGTAAATGCAATGTATAGATAATCCGGGTTCTTTAACTTGCGTAACCTACACACGGAACCTCCGAAGTATATTCGCCCTTATTCGAGATGGTTAGACGTTCGACTTCTCTCCCAAGAAGCCAGGGGACCGTTGAGTCACTTGAAATTTTTCGATCACTTTGATGAAAAATCGATGAAATCACTTCGATCTTCGTATCCCTCCATCACCCAGTGGTGGGATCCGCTAGTCGAACCCGCAACCAACGACACGAGTTGTTCACTACGAAGCAGACGCCAAACCACATAGCCACGGCGACCCTCACCCTGCATCACTGGAACAGTAGTGCAGTACAGGTGCTGATAACATGACGTCACTGTCGTGGTCGCAGCAAACGCTTATTAAAGTTAAGCTATTGAATATTCATATCTTTAGTTGATTTGAAGTGAATTGGTTGCGTTTTTAAAACGGTTATTGGCAGATGAGGCGTATCTGAATTAAAATGCAAGCGCTAGATCATATTATGTTGGATTTGACTGAAGTGGTTCATGTAGTAGAACGGTAAAAATCAGTAAAATAACAGGATTTTGCCACCTTCCCCTTCCCACCCCTTATGTTTTAAAAAATCACATTAGAATGCAATACATTTCATGACATAATTTGACATCGATGCTTCCTGACTGCATTCATAAGAATATCAAGTAGTTGCAATGCTGCCAACATGATGTCACGTTTAAGGTTGCGGTTGTTTTGGTAGACGGAAGAAAAGCTCACAAGATTGATTTGAAGTGAAAACGACGCCGGTTCTAGCATTAGTGGTGAGTGCATTATTCTTGCCTCGAAAAGATGAACTTGTACTATGAAATAAATGATGCGGATCAACCATACCATTGCTTACGCTGTCTGTGCCTAATGGGTCTCAAGGTAATTCATCTCTCAGTGCATGAAGTCGAGTGGGAAAGATAGAGATAGTCACCGGCAGCTTGGTGTAAACTTACGTACGTGATAAAAATTGTGTTTACACGGAGTAATCTGGCCACTTATCACACTTCAGTGGACAGTCATTTTTCCCCAGTGGAGAGGACTCAAGGTTATCCACCGCTAGCTCCCCAGTGCAAGTGAAACAAGCACTGTTGTACATTGGAGATAACAGAAACAAGAATATTATACATTGCATTGAAGATCCGATGCTCAGGTAAATATGCGTCCATACCAAACAAAAAACACTTCGATAAGCCCGTTTTCTGTTGTCAAACAACATCTTTTCTTTATAATTTAATTAGGGAGAGAATAGTGAAAATCAGTGCAGCGAAGCATGGGACGAGCGGTATTTTAAAGATGAAGAAAATGTCTTTACTATCAGGAAAATATGAAGTGGAAATGCAGGAAAATATCAAGATATGAACAAAGTTAATACATTCTAAGATTGCATTTTATGGAACTCGTTGGGCTCTGTAACCAGAAAATTCTAACAAATTAAGACCTCCTCCATTGGAATTTCGAAAAAAAAATAAAAAAAATCAAGAACCTTTTACTTACAAAACCACAGTGGGCAGAGCATATTGGAGTATGTTGTATTTTGGAATCTGTTCGCCCATCATTAGTACTTGTTACTTGGATGATAAGACGGATGTCCTTCCTGGAAATGCTATGTAGAGAATTTTACTATCAAGGCTTCAGTCGGAAACTCATTCTCCACTTTAAATCTGTTCTGTCTCATATGTTGTGAATCATCGAGCATCCACCATTCTTAGAGAATACAGAAACTCATAGCGAACCAGTTAACTCGATTTATTGTACAGAGAGATTCGGACATGGTGATACTGACACATTTACTAATTCTGGTTTAGACATATCTACATCATCATAATAATACTGCAATTGTGATATCAGTTCATTTTATTAACTCAATTCAAAATTCTTCATATTGTTTTTCCACGTTTTTTAATATGTATTTTTGATTTGTTGCCGGTGGACAGTGATCTTAATTCTAAGATATTTTTTTGTTAAATACTAATACTGCAATATTACATCATTTCAGGACATGGACATGACATGTGATAAATCATTATCTTTGACAGGACCTACGTTGATGATTAACCTACATTGTATATATATAGTCACAATAATCATTATTATTGACATCTTTCAAAGGGAAACAACTCTTAGCCAAGGGAAAGAAGTAGGTCCCATCACAGATTCATAATTATGTTCTACATCAACTATTCACCTGAAGGCACCTTGCCTATACCCACACCCCCTGCAGGGAACAGGGGTGTATATAAGTAGGTTCTTTGCTCTTACCTGCATGCAGGCGGTGATGGGACCCCCTGACATTCCAGAGGTGACATCTCTTGTCGCTTTCCTTTGCTCCTGTCTCCTGTCGCGCTCTCTTTCCTCTTTCATTCTGACGTGTAAACGTATCTTACCGTATTTGACACAATATACCGTGATGTGATCGTGCTGATGTGCCATTAAACCCCAGCACGAACAAACAATCAATTCCTGTAGCCACTGTTTCTCCCAGATATTTCAGTGACACTGTACACCCCCCCCCCATTAAAAAAAATAAAATAATGAAAATAACGCGAATGGTACAACTGCAAAACTCGTTACCAGTAGCAAATCTGACTGATTAGCATTTTGACACTGTTTCGATATTGAAGCCACACACACACACGTCTTACTTTATCTTAGTCAGCCTGGATACGAAAGGAGACAAGGAAAATAAATACTTGAAGCTTTTTCTAAGAGTGAAACTACTTGCACTTTATGTTTGACCACTTGCATCAAACAACAGTGTGCCATTAAGACAATCAGTAAGAAATTGGCACAGGGCACGAAGCACGATTGCCGTGTGCTTTATCATTGTTGCACGCGGCTAGTAGTGGAACTCTGGCTTAAGTTTCAAGTGTGTTACTTTCACCCGGAGTCTTGAATAAAATGTGTCTAACCCCCCTCTACCCCATCATCGCCCCATCTCTTGTCTGGTGTACATTGTATGGCGTCGATTGATAGCCATTGAAAGGTCATTGCACTTTTAGTGGACATGTCTCGTATCTCGGACACCATCATGACCTTCATTGGATTACATGCATATACATTGTAGAGCTAGCTCTGTTGATCTGACAGCCGCGCATTGCTATGATGGAGTGATAACAAGGTGGTTGGGGCAGGATGGGATATTAAGAAAGGGAGGGGAGGGGGATCGTGACATGTTACTAGCAAATTGTTCTAGAATATTATATTATGGGCCCCTATGGTTTTAAACAATATAGATAGGGCCTCGGTAACGTGGTTTTCACTTTATAACTCTTTGACTAATGACCAGTCAAAGCATTTAAGGTAAAACTGAAGTATGGAAACATTAGGAGGCGGAGAATGAAGGGGGTGGGGGGCGTTCGTGACAATAATCAATTGGCTTAAAGGGTAGGGCAGTTACGTGTACTTCGTTTTAGACGCTACATGCATACATCGGCTTGAAATGCATGCGCGTATTATTGCAAGGTCAAGGCCATTGCCATTGTCTAGTGTGGAAAAGATTTCAGTGGAGATAAGCAATGTTCTCTGGCTGGCAGTTACACTTTGTGCAAACTGCACAATGTCAGTGGGCCATATTTAACCATCTGAACTCCAGGAAATCATTCAGGGATTATTTAAAAGCCACTGGTGCAATGATAAGTTCATTGCCAATGATACAATACATCTTAACTATTGTGACATCTAAATTCATTTCCAGTAGAGGAAACCACTCATACCACCAGCTCGTGAAATGCGATGTTAACCTCTTCTCTACATAGTAGTGTGACATGTCTACAACTTTGGATTCCAGCGGGTTAAGAAAGGTCATAAATCGGTGTGTCAGAAGCGAGCAGATCGGTGTGTACGTGAAATCAGTCGCACACCATGGCTATACAAGGTCGTTGCCTCTGTCTGTTATCGAGACAGTCATTGACCTTGAGCTCTTGCTAGCCCGGGTGGAAAGCAGGTTGGGAGTGGGAGGAGAGGCCCGGACTGCTTTAATGAGTCGAGTTATTTATATTTTTGTCATAACATACAATTGGAAATGTCGATGTCGTTAGTTTCAGAGCAGCGGAGTTTCGACAGTATTATGATACGGGATAGCTAGAATCTGCCTGTGTTTTAACTCATACATCTAGTATTTCAGTTGACAGAGGATCACTGAATCGGCACATATATCTAGTCCAAGAGTGATATCAACAGAACAGTGAATGAAATCAACGTTTAGTTTTTTGTAGACATAGGATACATCATCAGTGTCAGACTGTCAGTTCTCGCTTTTCCTGCTTCGTGACATTCTAATGATTCAGATTATTGCCCTGCTTTGATAACATTGTTTATATAAAGAAACGTCGGTTGATTTGGTATGGACTGTTGCAATGTAGAAACTTCTACGGCAAACGAAAGGCGGAAGTCACATAATTAGATTATATTATAACGGTGTCGCCCATCGATTTTTTTTTTTAAACTACTTATCTCTGAATGGGCCAGCAGTCATAGTTGAGAACCAGAGGGATGTGATTCAGGCAGGAATCTATACTCCCCGAAACAAGATGTGGAAAATAATTTCATTTGAATTACCAGAGAAATTGCAGGCACTATACATGTACTTTATCATATTTTCTAGTTATTTTCTTATGTTTTCAAGACCCAACCTTGTTTTAGATCAGTCCATTGGCGTGATAGGAGGCGCGGTTTTCTATACTTTTCTTTCAAGTTTTGCATTTGTAGAGCTTCGTCCGGATTCTGCACGCAATATTGAGCTGGATCAGCTTAGGCTGGTCTTTGCAATGTTGAGCGAAAGGCCAATAAAAATTTGAGTGGCATTGTGACATCAGACTGATTAGGTTCTGAACTTTTCGTCATGCTTGCAAGCTATTTCATTGTGGCCTGAGTCTGTATCGGAGTGGATTACTATTTTTTTTCTTTTCAACGTGAAACGCCTTTGCTTTTTTTTTTTTTTTTTAAAGTGAAACGTCTGTTGTTCTCCTGTCTGAATGTTAGATCTAAGTGAAACGTCTGCAGTTCTCCTGTCAGAAAGATGACACATTCTGTTCTTGATCTGTTGCAGGTTAGGGCATCGCCATGCCCCCGCCCCCTCAAGTGAGGGTATTTACCCTGAACCAAGACGAAAACAGCCAAGACAAGCTCTATCGTCTCGAAAAAGGTTAGCAACTTAGCAAAACTTAGCAACATATTTCATTCTTTCTTTTTTCTTTGTTTCTTTCTTTTCCGCCTTCTTTCTCTCTTTCTTTCTTTTTGAGTCTTTCTTACTTTTTGTCATCTTTTCTTTCATTTTGTCTTTCTTTCTTTCTGTTCATTTCTTTTTCTTTCTTTCAGCAGTCATTGTTTTGGATAAAAAGACATGTTAATGTTACATTTTCTCTGAATGATAAATAAAAATGTACAGCACGGCTGCTTTGCACGGTTTATGCTACTTTTGCATGACATTTTCCAGGTTCTAACGGTGGCGTATTAGCTCAGTGATTTGTGCTCCGGCCTTTGGAAGCAGAGGTCGGTGGTTCGAATTGCAACGGTTGCATGTTTTGTCCTTAGGAGATATCCTTAACAGACAATTTTCCTCAGCCAGTAGCGCTGCATTGCGGCGACGCAGTTTGAAATGGCCAATCCAGTTTCCCCTCTTGAGGGTCAAGGGATGGTACTTTTATTTTACTTTTTTTTATCTGTTGCAATTGATCAGATTTAATGAGAAAAATTTCATGTTAGTCGTTGAGTGCTCTGGAATGAGAGCTATAAACATATCTGAACTTATTTGAGTTGTTCGAAACTTACTTATTGCAATCATTAGTAAATGTAAAGCAAGACATGACTGTGTCCAAGCGATTTAAACTTAGTAATGTTTTATTGTAGATCTCTTCCTGGACTTCCATTCTCTTTGCACTTTGAATGTTACTGATTTTGCCCATGAAAACAGAAAGTGTCTGAAACAATACTTTTATTTTTTTTTAAACTATCTCTTTCTGGGCTCCCATTCTCTGTGAAATTTGAATGTTATTGATTTTACATATGAAAACACAAAGTGTCTGAAGCAGGACTTTATAACATGGCATCGTTAGTGAGTTAAACAAAAGGTGACAAACCAAGCAAAAACCTTGATTTATGTGGTTGAGCTAGCTGTCTGACTCCTTTGAAGCAGAGCTATCTCACGCTCCATAGTTGTGGGCAGGTACTGATGTTATGCAGGTACTCAACCAGAGGGCTTTGATAGTATGAATTACAGTACAGCTCTGTCACTCAAGATCAAAGGCTGGGAGAAATTACATGAACATAAACTTTCATATTATGTATGTCCTTTTGTAGTAGTGGCAGTAGTGTTAATAGTATCCTGTGGAGCGAGTCCTCAAGCGATGTAGGCTGTATAATTATGCGCCCTCTGGTAACAAGCCTTGCGGAGAGCGTCCGTAAGATGTAGAATAGAGTAGATTTGTCGTAATGTTACCTGTTACTGTTCCAGTTAACTCGGCAAACACAGCTTGAGTCCATTTTAGCGTCGTCGTAACAACGGCATAGCGGATGTGAAGTTTCCTTTGTTCCGATGTGGAAAGGAAATAAATTACACTTGCCGTGTCAAGGCAGCGCCATGTTACATCGGACCTAAAATGCTAACATAGCACTAAATAAATCTTCAACCCTGCAATACTGCAAATGTCAATGCCCTATTTGGTCGTTACAAAGACTCGCTCATCGTATTATGCCTTGGAATCACGGTTATATGAGTTAGTAGCACCGTATTTTATCTCTTTAAGATGTAGCATGTCTTTTCTGGAACATAAATAAAATATGTCATCATAGAAATTCTAATACCTTGGCTCTTTCTGTCCATACCTCGTAAATTAGTATTACTACTCGTATTTAGGGAGTCGATTGATAAAAGACTCGCCCATCACTCTCTCTACTTCTGTTCCTTACAAACAGGACATATTATCATCATAACATAGGGTTCGTGATTATGATGTGCAAGTTGTATGGAGAGAGAGAGAGAGAGAGAGAGAGAGAGAGAGAGAGAGAGAGATGACTATATAGTGCACTTCTTCTGATATTATTTCTGGAGGATTAGGGGAGGTTGGGGTGGAAAGACGGAAGCATAATTTCAGCTTCAGTGTCAAATAAAACGTAAGAAATTAATTTGACAAGCATCTTTGCTCTGTTCATGTTTAGAATACGGCATCGTACTCTTGAACTTCATGCGGTGATTGGCACAATGTGTAACAACTGATATAATATTGTTGCGGTTGAGGTGTTCATGGCAGTAAACCCATACACGAATCCATCTTTGACTTCGCTCCAGGTGATCATTGGTGCATGGAGATTTTACGGCCGTGTTCCCTTAAAAGCGTCATCCTAAAATGTCAGAATTATTTCCACGATTTGCAGCATCAAGGATTTTTGTGGTAATATTAATTGAAGCTCACATTTTAGGCCGTTATGGTCTGGTTTTCGGTTTGCAAACCCGTTCTGCATCCTGTCAATCGAAAGATCCGTTGCTGCTCCAGTTACGATGAATTATTATCATTATTATTATTATTTTTTTTTTTTGGCTTGGTGTAAGAGATTAACAAAATAAGAATCAAACATTTTGCAGGTAGCACTAGACGTGAAATTTCGTGAAAGATTAATTGAATTCCACATCCAACTTTAGAGTAATTTTTTCCTAGGTGCCGTTTTTGGTTTTGAGATGGTCTAAATCTTTTTCAGTTTTTTTTTTTTTTTTCTCTTTTCACAAATTGTCAATTCTTCTAGATTAGGAGAGATACCTAAGCAGTCGTTTTACTCCAAATATGGCAAGATTGGTTTTTAATTATTATTATCATTATTTTTTTTGTTCAGGTTTTGTTTTTGTCCCCCCCCCCCCCCCCCTCGGAAAGTACATGTAGCTCCTAAGACAAAATCGCTTTAGGCGGGCAACCGCCTGTCGTCTTCCATACCAGGGACTGAAGGGCTTGACAATGGTAGCGTAATGTTGGATCACCATCTTACTACATGCACGATTACACAGATCCTGATAAAAATCTCAATCCACTACCCGTGCAGGTATAAGGTGCTAGTGAGCATACATGGTATCCTTTATGTTATCAGGTTGTGAAACGTTAGATGAACTATATATGCAACGAGTTGTTGAAGTGCCACAAAGCAGTGTGATATCAACAGTGTAATGCAACATCAGTCAGCATTATTAGTAGAACTCTGGTAAGATGATAATGAAAACTTTGTGGACATGACGTGTAAGCGACGGAGATTGAAATGGACGACTGCGAAAGTGAACACTTGATGGGCCACGGTGGTACTGGCAGCAAGATTGTTGTTTTTCTTAAGCCGTTCAATCCTAAGAGACAGGATTATCTCGGCTTGTAGAAGTTGCCAATTTTGCTGAGAAATTTTGTGAGTAGAAATTTGGAATTTGGGAATTTTGCCCGGACAGCGGCACTCAGGCCTACTCTTCCATCGA
>JBCAUA010026584.1:0-26676 GCA_038406235.1 Peronia verruculata
TGCATATGGAAATTGTTTAAGGTATCTTTGTGCTGTATACTCTTCATATATTTTTGTTTCAATTGTTCTTCTGCACTAGTCAAAATGTATTTCCTCGTGGACAAATAAACTATTCGTATTCGTATATCTAAAATCTAGGTGGTTTTAACCGAAACAGTCCGCAGGTTACTATTTATTGTATTCTTTCTTTGTATAAAGAGTCCAGTGTTATAGAGTTAATATGAGGAATTACCGTAAAACTCACACATGGGCGGGTATGGTTACTGGTTGCACAACTGGATACTTTAAATATCCACCTGACATAATAATACATATTACTCCATAATTAATCTCTTTGTAAGGGGGGGGGGTGTTTGTTTGTTTGTTTGTTTAACTTCCTGTTTGTTTTGTTTTTGGTTGTTGGTTTTTTTTTTTCTTGGCCTAATCTGTACATTTAGTGTTTTCCTATGGGCAATCCGAGTGTCTGTACCATATTGCTTGATCTTTTGAAAAATCGAGTACTTAAGACGTTCTGTATGTTTCCCAAGAACTAAAGTTCTAAGTTGAGTGCATGGTTGTAATGTTGGAAGAACAATTAAGACTTGATGATCTGTTGCAGGGAGGCCATCTTGCTCCATTCTGATCGGATGTCTCGGCTAAGGTACTATATCAGTCTACTGGATCTGTTGGCTGCTTGCGCTGAGGTAGGAGATTCTTGATGAAAAAAAATAGCTATCGTATGGTGGACGAATGGGTGAATGGATGGATGGATGGTTGAAAAGAAATACAGATGGATTCATCCATCATTCCATCCATCATTCCATCCATCCATCCATCCATACATCCATTCATCTATTCATCCATCCATCCATTCATCCATCCATCTATCCATCCATCTATTCATCCATCCATTCATCCATCCATCCATTCATTCATCCATACATTCATCCACCCTCTCAAGTGATAGGTATCTTATCTTTCTATTGATTCTTATAAGCCAAGAATATGCTCGTAAAGTTTCTCTATCAGGCTATTATATCGATGGAGGATCTATAGACATCCTTGACAGTCTTAGCATAGAACGCTAGTGTGATTTATCTAATAGTCCAGTATAGCTGTTCACATACATAGATCCGACTGTTTTACTCTAGTACTAAACTCAAGCGGTTCTCCTTCCATTGATTGACTAGGGTGAGAATCTGTTCATCGAGTCTCTGTGCCAGACCATCTTGCCAATGGAAGAGCTTCTGAACGTCCTCAACAACCCCAGCATAGAGAGTGTCCTGAAGAAGCCTTTCCTCAGATGTCTCCACCACGTCTACATGAAGAGCACTGGTAACGTGGTAGACATGCAGACTAGTGAGATACCACATGACACGTAAGTCCACACATTTCTCCATTCATAACGTGTCATTTTATTTGGTTTTTCTGCTACCTCCTGGGGTTTTAAGAATTCATTATTTATTTATTTATTTATTTTTGCAATGTACTATTTGGATCTACCAACATGCGCATTATTTACTCACAATAATCCCACTTTTTCGCTGATTTTTTTTTTTTTTTTTGTAATTTTACACTCACATGGGCTACTTGTATCCAAAATGAGATTTATGCTAATTTAGCTTTAGGATATTGTTGCTTTTTGCTGATTAATGTAATATAAATACCTTTGCAGTGTGTCATAATCCCACCAAAACTCAGTTTCAATTCCCAAAGGACAAGTAGAGATTGCACATTCTGCACATAGGAATGTTCAGAGATATTCTTAACTAGACGCAAAGCTTTTACTGTATTATGAGTTAGTGTGAGAGTTTAAATGCAGTGATTAATTCCCCATCATTGATCAAAGTATTATTTAATTGTTTTGTTTCCTGCATTTGTAATACAACATACCTTAGAATGAATAATTGGGCTCTTGGCTTAAATCGAACATATTTCTTACCCTTTTTTCCTGTGGTGTGTATGATAAAGAGACAAACAAAACAGGATGGCAGGTATATCTTATTCACACCACCAGCATTTGTGTTTATCTGAAAACGATTAAGATAGAAATAACGACACTTTCAGCCTCGGTAACCTCCTCATAAAAGTTGGGGAGAATATCCTATGCACGTTTATGCAATCATGATTAACTGAATACTTTTCAATTGATGATGTAGGATCAGATGTTTGCTGTGGCTTCATTTAGATAACGTTTTTCTTTACAAAACTGTTTTACAAAAATGCTTTTTGACCATTTTGCCTCACAGTCATGTAGACACCAATGCAGAAAATATTAGTCATTATATAATATCTTTTACAGCATACAGTAATTTTGATCTCTGATGTCCCCTCTTGTACCCTTCAGTTCATTTTCTACATCACCTGTCTCACCTCTATATAACCACTATGTCACTCATGCAACGACCTGTATAATATAGCTCTTATGACTACTATAGCAACGTTTGTCTGTCCACCGCAAATGTAATATGACATCCTATCGAAATCTTTGCAAACTATACTCTTGTTTGTTTGTCTTTTACTCACTTTCAGTTTTCCTTTTGTCCTGTACCAGAGCACCTGTAGTCTTATAGTTTAACTATGCAATCTTCTCTTTTCCTCTGGTTCCTTTCTTCTGTCCCTGGCACGGAAACTTTCATGCCTGAAGGACATTGTGAGTCACATCTTTCCTCGCTGTTTTCCTATTTCATAACTGTCAGCATTTTCATGAGGAATGGCCATAGATTCTGTTTGGGAATGAATATAATTTAAAGTTAACTCCTCAGTTCTTTTTGCCCCCCATAGCATGCTATGGAATGACAATTTTATCCTAAAATTTGTACATAGTACAAAAGCACTTTTGAGTTTATGAACTTTTTTTACGAATGATATTTTATGAAGCATCTGTACAAACTATTAGGCTGCTGTGGATAACAATGAATTTTGAAATATCTGAAATACTGCAGATTTAATTATAATGTCTATTTTCTACCACCTGTTGTCTTTCCTCGGCACATTCAAAGTACCGGTATTGTGCACTGTCTGACATGTTGCTAGACAAATTAGTGTAGCTCTTGGAGCTTAGACACCTTTAAACTGTTTTCCTCTGACAAACAATCTGTGGCATAACTTTGTTATTGGCCCATACAAAAAACGAAAATGTTACTTCAACTTAACCCTTTAACTACCATTATAGAACTTTGCATTTCATTGAAAGCATTCAGATTGATAGAACTAACAACAGAAAGTTCTGTACCTGGAAGGGAAAAAAAATATAATCTAAGCAGTGATAGACCTGTTTGGATATCAGTATTTGGAGCCGGTCATTGATTGTATCAGAACAGGTCACAACCAAGTGAGGGAAAACGTGAGAACTCAAACTGTTCACATAAGCAAAGTCTTACAGCTTGAGATCATTACCAAATCACGTAGTGGAGATAAAAACAATCGTCCTTCACCAAAGAGTCAGATTCATACAAGTGTCTCTACATTTAAGTGACGCATGTGTCCATAATGGCAGTGTTAACAGTTGAGACGAGAGATTGCACTTCTGATGTTAAGATCTGGCTGGATTGTTTTGCAATTTCACTGCCCTTTGCCAATGGGAAAAAAATCAGGGAAGCATAGAGATGAAAAATAAAGTATCTTCTAGATTTTCTTTTTTTTTTTTTAACAGCAAGGTAACGTATATTTTACGTTATTGTTCATTACAGTGCACTTAACGGAGTTTTTTATTGCAAGGTAAAGGGAGAGGATCGTTTAGTGCACAGTAAGGATCACCATTGCACATCATTGTTTGTTTGAATTAACGGTGAACTTAGGGCATGTTCGATGATACATCAGCAAAGTTCCATCCCCATGGGCGTTTCCTTCTGGTCTGTTTTCATGTTTTGACCATGATTATCTTCAGGCCGTGGCTATACTCTGGTCCCGGACTGACACTACAGTATACCAAATAATAAAACAATCTCGCTGGCTTAACCTGCTGGGACCTTCGACCAGCGCAATCCACCCTAACGCTAACATGTAGGTCCGACGAGCGGGTGACGGTCCTCCCTAACGCTAACATGTATGAGACCCTCGACCAGCGCAATCCACCCTAACTCGAACATGTGGATCCGATGAGCGGTACTGACGTATAGTCAATTCGTTATTTATCGGGGGGACCGGAGTATAGTCACTTCATTATCTTTTTTATCTGGCTATTGATATTGATTTGAATGGAACTGACCTATAATCCTCCGGTTTATCATCTGTTTCCGTATAAACTTAAATTCTAGACATATTCTTCAGTATTCCTCACTATGAGACACCCCTGTGGTAACTGCGATGCTGCTAGAAAGGAAGGTTAAAAGTGATAAGTTTTCCTTTTGTAAACTGAATGTTAAATAACACTTTACTTAACAGCAATCAAATCATGTCGCCGTTTGTTGGTGATTTAAAATCATGAGTCATGTCTGTCCTTCTTTCGTTTTTGTTTAACCCTTGTTTTTGCTATTTGCCTAGGATGGGCCTCGAAGCTAGAGGGCTTTTCCAATACATAGCTGAGATTGTTTGCGAACACCTGGGGTAAGAGAACAACTATCAGTTAGAACATGTCAAACTGGCGAATTTCCCAAACTCCTGGGGTTTTTTCTTCCTCCTCGCCCTGGTGTTCCTTTCTACAGATGTCAACCCCGTCTCCCTTGCTCTCCAATTAACCCTATCATTTTCTACCTGGTGAATGTTACCTTTGAAACGGTGTTAAATTTTAAGCATTTCTGACTGTGGTTTGGCCATTTCTGCGTGTGGCTGTTACTAATCGTGTCTTTTCATGTATCGTTGAAAGTTTGTTGTACCAAATGTCTGCTCTCTAATAGCTTGTTTTGAGTCCGTGCTTTTTTGTTTGCTCTGTTTTGTTTGTTTGTTTGTTTGTTTGTTTGTTTTTGTCCACTGTTACGATCCATCTGTTGGATGCTTCTATACATTATGCCGTCCGTCTTGATATGTATCCTATGTGTCGAGATTCTGTGTCTGTCTGCATCCTCTCTGTGGAGATTGTGTTGTATAGAGCTGTCCTACCAATGTCCCTCTTTGAATGGGCAAGCAAACAGTGAATGCATTCTGTCTTCTTTACAGCCAAAAGCTATTGTTCAGCCCCATGGAAACTGTTTTTCTCTTCAGATGTTTTCTGGGTTATGAAGATGTGGAATGCAGTTGTTTAGGTCTCTTGTTTATCTCCCCTTTGTCCTTCCTTTCTTCCTTGTTTTCTATCTCTCGTCAAACGCTGTCCATTTTCAGGCATTGCAATTGACTGTATAGAGTCTTGTCCATTTCCATTTTTTAAACAAATGTATAAACAGAAACATACAACAATTAGATTAACCATATAAATACAGCAAAAACTGGTGTTGAAAAGACGTTGAGGATCATAATGTAGCAGTCATAGCATATAGCGGAAACATTCTAAACTGCTGATGAATTCATCTATTTGAATGAAAAAAAAAGATATATGAAAACTTGAGAAAAATAAAGAAAAAGAAAAAGACAGACGTTGTCATAATGGCTTAAAATGCATGAGGAATCAAAATAATTAATGATTTTAATAGGGTCACATCTTTTCATTAAAAAGTGTTGGATAAAAAGTGACTTGAATGTTCTTTTTAGAACAAGGCTTCGCATATATGCGAATACCCAGTGTGATATTCATTACCTTTCTGTACATTTTGTAATTCACCTTCTGGATACAGAATTACACCGACAACTCTGTGTTAATTCAGTGGGTTGCACTCTGGATGTTGCTCTTTGTGTGCTTTCTTCCAACTCAAGCCTTTACTTTGAACCATGAAGATGACGATATTATGTTAATGTTCCATTATTTTCCCCCTTTATGTTTCCGATTCGGGCATGAATCAGACATTATGTTTGGGCCTGATTCAACTGTCGGTTTCACATGAATTTTTCTGTCTAAATTCCTTCTTCATATATACCTATGTACTTTTTGTTTTTCTTACAGATATGCTGATAACAGCTCTGAAATGCTTGATAACTGCAGGTCATTCTTTGAGCAATAGAACTCCTTACAAACATTCCCTGTCAGCCAGTTTTCTGTTATTAAGTTCTGTTTGTCCGTGGTTTACGTTGTTCCTGTGTGTGTCTTATTTCCCTGTTGATCTGTGTCTGCGAAAATCCTGTTTATTTTGCCAGTGACTTCTGACTCCTGAAAAACTCGAGGTTTTTGTGAGCCTTTTTTTTTTTTTTCTTTGTTTTTTAGCTTGTTCCCATCAACTCTGGTAGGCGCCATCGTAAGTCAAAATATTGCACAGAAATGATATCTGGGTTTATGATTGAGGTTTCAGGTAAACAGGTAAAATACCTGCCGAATTGTTCATCCAACAAAACAGACTTTTCCCTCGCTATAGGCAGATGATATAAAGTAGAAGTTTAGTGTACAGACCTCAATTTCAAATGAATTATCGCTTATCGCTCAATCTGAATTATAAATATTGCAGAGTGCAGTTTGAAAGACCTCAACACGATGTGTATCATAGGTAAATTCAGGCCTCTGGACCTGCTCCGTTAGCTGCATGAAATCTATAACGAATGTTTGTAGACTCATGGATTGTAACGTTGTTTCTCTAACATTTGCAGAAACTAACACAACAATGGGTTTGTTCGTATTAGGCGTGTGTTTGCATAATTATATATGACCAAAACTGGTTACAAACGGATAGGTCTGTTGAGAAGCAAACTTTAGTGTACGATTCTGGCCGTCCAATTTGGAGTCTAATTATTGATAAATCAAAACTGGACTGAGTTTGTTCATAGATGAGAAGAGAAATAATCTGATATTTGAGTATCTGCTCTACCTTAGCAATGCATGCTGTGCAGGGTATTCTTGGAAATGAATGTCTTTATGTATGTTTCTTAGAATCAACTCCCGAAATATTTAATGACAAAGATAATGTAAAAATCTTACATTTAAAAGCTTAAGAGTCACACAATTCTGCTTCAGCTTCAGTAGAGATTAGACATAGATCAGATCTAGAAAATGCATGGTGTGTTCAAACATGGACTACATTTCGTGAGAACTCCATCAAAGTTTAGTAGTAGTGCATGGCATGTCTCCAGTGTTGAAATATTTCCATAAGTGGAATGTACAGAAAGTTTTATATTTATGAGACAGATTTTATGTTTGCAGTTACAGAAGAAATATTAACGATAGTATGTAAAGGGTATTCCTAAGCCCAACAGTAACCGAGAACAAAAGCTTGTGGTTAAAATAGTACTAGCAGCAGAATAATCCCTGGTTAAACCAGTGATGTTGTTAACAGCAAGGTCAGTTGGAGATTAGAGCAACATTAGCAACAAGATCACGTTAATGGTTAAGGTGGTAAAGTGGTTAAGGGAGGGGAGGGGGGAGGGGGAGGGGGGAGCAGTGTGGGTGCTGAGAGGGATGTATGTCTTTTATGTAATGTTTGAAGTAGGGAATTATTAAGCTTCAAGTTCGGATTCAGGGCGTTGAAATTAAACTGATTTTGTGTCTCGTCTCGAAAAGCCTAAAGCTTCTAGAAAAACGTAACGTTTTGGGCCAACACGCTGATGTTTCTGGCTCATGCTGTTACTCTATCAGGAGAGGTCAAAGTGTCTAACCCGATTTTGATATTTTGATCCCAAAACCTCATTTTCGGGATGTTAGCGACCAGAGTACAGACTGTATTTAAGACACTATTAGAGACAAGAGTACATTTCGAGGTTAAGATGATGTTAGCATCAAGAACACTGTCTGTAGTTAAAAATTAACTTATTTCCGGCGCGACAGTTGAAATAGGAGAATACCAATACCATGTTAAGCATCCGCACTAACTGTAGTACTAACTATGAAATGTCAAGGATTTCGAGAAAAGATTATGTGCTTGTAGAATCCTAAAGAAGCGTTGTCTGTGATGAGTAAGTGTGCCTTTGTGTAGCAGCTACCGGTGTCTAGTGTTCGGTGTGTCGTCAAGCCTTTTAGTTCTCTGTTGTTCTTGGAAAACTGGTGCAAACTCTGCAGCTGCTGCAAGCACATTATTTTGTTCCTACTGTCATGTCGATGTGCAGTTCTCCATGTGTGAACTTCCTCAGATCTTCAGACATCAGCAACCAAACCTTGTCATGCATCAACGAGCCATGAAATCACATAGATGTGTTTTTGGAGAATACAATCTCTTTCGAATACATGGGTTTTATTCGACGTAATTCTAACCATTGAAATTTGTCCTGTTTTGTTTTTGTTTTGTTCTTTTAATTGTTATATTAACAACCTGGTTAAAGTAACATTTTATCCACTTTCAGCTTCATTAACTCAAGAATATCAGTGTTTTTGTTATGTCAGAACAAAGGTACTCCTCAGGCATTTAATTCTTATCTTTTCAATAGTTTTTTCGCCCCTTTGTGTGTGTTTTTGTCTGTTTGTTTTTGTTTCTGTTTATTGTTTCTTTGTTACAATTTATGTGGAGATAAACTCTGATTTTTACCACAAAAAGATGAGTGGATGACATGCCAAGAACTGGCAAGCGTGTAAATGAAACACAATTTGCCATGTTAGTAATTAGCTGGTATCAAGAGGAGTTATAAACACTTTCTTAAAGTGAATAGATAAAAGAGATCATCAGTACAAGCCTCTATAACACACAGTGAACACAGTACTTAGAGACAGTGTTCTTCATGATATGTTTAAGCTTGGCTATATGTTATCTATGTGGAAGAAAGAAAAACAAGAGCGGTACCATCAAAGGTATATGGATCTTCCTCATTTTCCATCCTGTCCTGATCCCATACCGCTCACGAGATATTATTATGTCAGTTGGCACAAGGCTAATAACCTGAGCCTGGTGATAATGAGGCAAAAGTTTCGTGTCATCCGCTTACAAATCTTCATTTTCGAGGAGCGGTACAGATAAAGCCGATCAAAGACTGCATAAGATTAAACTTGAAATGTAGTTAACATCGTCTTGTTTAAACACCGTTAGACGTATTATGGATATGTGTGTAATAGAGACTGTTTGTTTCTACGGCTTTTCAGATATGTCACGATATGCGATAAAAACTTGAAATATGTTTGAGTTGGTGTAATTGTTGCCTAAGAGCAAGATTATATTACTCGTGGTGTATATATGTCTTTTCAATGACTTTGAAAATACATGTTTAATGGCAACTTTCTCGTCAGAGTGTTTGGTCATGTTGGCAGGTTGTTCTGTGTGCTCTGACTGTTTAACAGCTATACAGCTCTTTGTTTTACTGAAGCTTATTTAACTTAGCATGTGATCTCTGTTGCGATATTGCATGTCTTTCTGTATGTATCCTCTTAGTTTAGTCTTGTTGGATCTTCGATTACATAAACTGGATTGAGAAAGGCGCAGAGTTCATTTTTTTTTTTTTTAGTTACATCTCACTCGATTTGTTAATCCAACATTACCTGTGCTAACGTTAATAACTGCCTGGTTTCTTTCAGCGTAAATACTTTTTTAAAATTGTCATTAGGTATTGAATATAGATGAATAACATGTGTTTTAATGTGTAGAATTAATGAAAATGGGAAAACTACACAAATGTGCGGTTGATCGGAGTTACTATGCCAATCACAAATGAAACTGGCCAATAATTACTAGATTGGTTTTTATTCCGGGAGAATAAAATATGGCATCTTTGGTCTTTGATATGATAACCCCTTTGGTGAAATTAATGGAAATTGTATAGATTAAGCATATTGAAAGCCATTTGGACAGTCGTAAAATGAAAACAGTAAGACTGGATTCAGTGAGTGAAACTGTTACTCTGCCAGAGTTGATTCCGTGGTTTTCAGAGATCCCACAGATGTCGGTATGTGTGTTGAAAATAGTATCACCCTACTCAAAGGGTACGCAACCAGCATAAAACACTGGTGCTGAGATTGATTTTTGTGAAGATGTTGCATATTTTGTAGAAATGCAAGACAGCTGTTGTTTTAATACAGTTTAAAAAAAGAAAGAAGAAGAAGAAGAAAAGAAAAGAGGCATACCCTCTGAACGTCTCCGAGTGGACGTTAACGAAACGTCATGTAAATGGAAGGGTTTTCAACTTCTAAGATGTGGTCTGAAGCGTGTGGTGAGAGAAAGGAGAGGCTTTTGTTTGGCATGAAGTGAAGAAAAATCAGTACAATCTAAGTCATCAAAATTCGTTTTTAGGTACAAGAGAAACAGGAATAGAACTAAAAGGAAGTGTAAGGTTTTCTTTCACTTGTTAGAGATTGTCGCTTTTGTTGTGCGAGGTTTTGTTTTCCCCTCGTGATCTGAAGAAAAATCTGTACGGCCTTACGTTATCAACACATCTTCTGTAGAGTAGAAATCACGCAGAAAAGGCAAAGGAACTGAAAGAAACATCCGAGAGAATCTTTCATCTTATAGGGAGGACTTAAATGAAAGATCTTTGCAAGCTAAGAACAAATCTTTCGCAAGTACAGTCAAGATACGGTAGGAGTCCTATTGAACTGGTCACTGTTTGCCTTGATAGTCAGTGTGAAAGCTCTGTAACATTTGCTGTGGAAGCTGATGTGGCCTGCTTCATTCCTCACCCGTTCATCATGTTTTTCTTTTATTATTTTTATCATTTTATCTTCATCATATTATTTTTGTCAACAGGAATGTCTTGATTTTCAAGACAGAGATCCTCAGTCAGTTCTCTCAAACAACAACAACAACAACAAAGTAATGTTTACAAACGAAAATTATTCTCAATTTAGTTAAATATTAAATGCTGAAATTTGAAGAAAGTACGAGGAATGTTAAACTTTGGAACCCGCCTGGCTCTTCGTTACTGATATTCTTACAGTTGTTATTGTTATTATATAATCATCATAATCATTGATGTTGAGACATCGCAGTTTTATGTCTTGTTGTCTTATGCCCATCGGTATTTCTCTAGAACCTTACACCTCTCAGCATTGCCATCATGATTGTGTTACTGTCTGCCTGTGTGATATGGTATGATTCCTGTTGATGTTATTACTATTATTATTATGTGATTAACTTCTCGCCATCTTCCATCGCTTTCAGTGTTGATGTTACGATTGACTGACAAAATAGGTCTTATGAGTTTTTATTACTACATTCACGTTTGCAATACATGGACAGTGATGTTGTTTTGTTTTTGATTTGTTTTCTAACCTTACCTCATATCTCCTATCCCAAAAATTGACCCCCACAGTTTAGCTTCCCTCATTCCTTAACTTTACATTCTTAAGCATTAAGAAACGTAATCTTGGTGTAAAGTTAATTACTGACATTTCATTTTAGTTCACATAATTATAATGTTTTGTATTTTATACATTTTTCTGTTGTATATATATATACTTAACAATGTTTTACAATGAAACATGCCAGTTTAGGAATTAATTAATTAACTACATGATATAGGAATCCGTTCCATATACGTCTTTCAACCTCGAAAGGAATCCGATGTGATTTTTAAAGAAAATAAATAATGCACAGTATGTGATAGTGAGTTCAACAGTGCGAGACTTTTGGATGATTTTCATCCAACATCAAAAGATATAAGGACAATGTATGCATGAATTCAATTTAATTTTCTTTTCTTTTGGATTGGATTAGAAATAACGATTCAATGCAACTTCAATCGTCATAATTCATTGTAATAAACATTTCAGTTAATTGTGCTAGAAACTCCATGTAATTGTAAAATTATTTATAGATATTTTGCAACCCCATTCACGGTACTAGTGACATGTCAGTTCAAGTATAATGTTTCAGTTCACTACATAGGAGTGTCCAGTGATACCTGCTTCTTTCCGCGTCCTCTGTCTCTCTCTCTCTATCTCTCTCTCTCTCCCCTCTCTCTCTCTCTCTCTCTCTCTCTTTCTCTCTCTCTTTCTCTCTCTCTCCGCCGTTACGAAAATTCACCAGAGTTCCATTTCTATCTCTCAAAATTATTCAAATCATGACCTCTTTCAAAATTTACATTTCTTTCACTTGGTTAAAAACTCAGCTTTAGCGTCCTTGGTTACGATAATGCGTTACGAGTAAGCACATCTATGAACACGTATTCCGTTGCTATGAGTGGTCTGAATGCTACCATAACTTTTCCATTATGCCCTTCCCCTTCCATCTGTAGAGAGCTGTGGGAGTATCTCTCCTCTCTGTCCATCGAAATCAACCGACTGACCGATAGCATTCGGGATGACCCTGAGAAATTGGGCATTCATCTGAAGACAGCCCCGGAAAAAAGGTATGGATAATGATTTCTGATGCTTTGGGAGTGGACGATTTAAATGACAGTTGTTCATGGGGAGATTGAACAAGAAAAGATGAGACAGAAAGATAGACAGGATGAGTGAGAGAGAGAGAAAAAGAGAGAGAGAGAGTTTCATCAGTATTGAGTTAGTGATTAAATTTTATGTTTGTGAGAAAAAAAAACTTTTCATTTAAATAAAAATTTACAAGAGTAAGTTTTGAATTTTAACAAATTATTTCAGTTTTAACATGTTGATTTATATAATAATAGATAAAATCAGGATAACGAGCAAGAAATGATAAGATAAAAATGCAAACTGCTGGACCAAAAGGGTTAAAAGAATGAAATCTTGAAATGTTATTTAACTCTGTTTGTGCTGGATTCTTTCAGCGGATCAGCCAGCGCGCCAGACTTTGAGAGCTCCACCTACGGCACATGTCTGTACATTGTGGAGGGCGTTCTGCCGTTCTTGGAGACTTTCTACAGGGATTTCTATCTGCCTGACCAGCACTTGCACTCCAACGAGGCGGACGAGACAGATCACTTGGCAAAGGCCTGTGTGGTGAGCTGATGTCCTCTGGATTCTTACTTTGCATCAAATGAATACTGTAGTTTAGTGAGACGCCATCTTGTTTGACTGGAGGGCCCAGTTTGCTCTTAAGTCCCAAGTTTGTTGTCCCGGAATATTGAAACCATGACCACATCTCTCAGATTTCTTCTGTAAACTTCATTATCTTATCATTCAGAAATTCTTTGAGAAACTGTAATCATCTGTAATCATTCAAACCAAACATTCACCTAAGAAATGAGATACACAAGCTATCAACTTTGATTTCAGCTATGCTTTCTAAGTGTCGTAAGCTATGTTGTAGCCAGACTTTTTCTTTCCAGTCCTCAGTCTGATTCTCGAGACAAATTATCTATTGATTGAGTAACTGACTAGTTAATCAGTCGATAAATTGAGAGACAGATTAAATGATCATTTCATTGTTTGACTGACTGATTGACTCACAATTTTATTAACCAATATTCATTCATTTATTCATTCATTCATTCATCCATTGGGTTTTGAAGAGTTTCAGCGAAACCCGGGTCATGCTGCATATGAGAGACTGCATGTGAAGACAGGATTTTGAAAGACAGTGTTTTGCATGAATGGCGGACAGGACTCGGAGAGCTTTGATTCTGTGCTGGGTTTCCGTGGCCAGTCTTTCAGTATGTTATTATATCTCTCTGTTTCCTTCTATTCTATTTCACGCCTACCCAGATGTTCGGGGAGATAGTCGGTCCACTCCTGTTCAAGCCTCAGCACATGAAGAACTTGGTCAACTGCCTTGCAGTCATAGTGCCCATCTCCAACATGCCCAACTCGGTATGGAAACACTAACTTCTTCATGTTGTCTTGTACTTGTTGTTATCCACCCTTTCCCCTCTTCTTTACTGAGAATGGCGTTGTTGATGAGCAATTTTAGATCGTTTCGCAGATTATCTGCCCTTCTCAAAAGAGGGACTCATGTAAGGAGAGATCATTTTGACCAGACTTTTACTTCCCTTTGCCAGACAATAGAGGTGTTGAGCAAGCAGTGTAAAGAAGAAAAAATCCTTTTACTGCTTGCCATTCAAAAGACTGATCGCCAAAAAATTTGATGAAATAATAACAATAAGAGGAAAACATTCTGCTTACATCATACTTTTTTTTTCTGAATTTTTCATGGTGTATGTTTCAAGCAAAGGGAGCAAAAGTTTTTTTTCCCCTTCTTTACACTGCTTGTTCAATCGCTTTTTTGTCTGGTAAAGGGAAGTAATAGGACTGAGCACAACGATCTCATAATTGTCTATGTCCGATGTCGTAGTTCAGTTGCTGAAATTACTAATGTAACTATTGTAGTTGATTGAGACTGGCTGGAGAAATATATTCTAAACGATGAAAAGACATCAGTAGCTTTAACTGAAAACTTCAAAATGATCAAATAAAAGCAACCAGTATCGTAATTCTTCTTACGGCTTCTGGTGCTATTATTATTCGTAATTTCATCATTGTTAAATTGTGACAGGTTGATTGCGTTCTTACTTATGGGCAGATAACCATGACTATGGCAAAGGATACTGGTGTTGTAATTATGTGAATTTGATAGAGAAGCAGAGAGAAAAAAAAGTTACGTGGCTCATATTAAGAGTGCTTTGAAGGACTAATTTTCTACTATTAAATTAATCATATGGTCATCATCTGGTCCTATCTTCCCTCAGAATCTGGAGAGCGTCATGGAACGTTTTGCTTCAGGCATCACAGTGGAGGACACCTCTAGTGCTATCAGAAGGGTCAGTCACTTTGGTATCGTTGTTTTTCTCAAATTCGTTATTGTTGATGTCATTTTTGTCGCTCTTGTTGTTGTTGGCAGTGGTGGTGATGGTAGTACTTGTTGTGGCAATTGTCGATTATTGTTTGTGTTGTTGTTATCTGTGTTGTTGTTGTTGTTGGTGGAGGTGGTGTTTCTGCTGTTGCTACTAGGCCTACCATTATCATTGTCATTCTTTGCTCTTGGTTTTCCGTTTGTGATGACATTGAGGACTTATATTTCTATGTAGTGAAAAAGAAAGATATTAACTTTCCAAACCAAGCACTGTTTGCTATGACATGTTTCAGGGTAATATCGAGTACTACGCGGCGGAGGTAGAACTGAACGCAAAGTTCAAGCTGTACGCCAAAAACTGCGCTGCCGTCTTTGCTGGGCACAATACAGTAGCGGCTCAACTCCGGATCACCTCTAAGCGTTGTAAGTGTCAGGGACCTGGAGGTGACGGGAGATAGATGTAGTCTGACATTCCAAGTCAAACATTCAGGGCTGGTCTTCATTTACCACATCTAATCGGCAGCTCTTGATGATCAGTTCCATTTTTTTTTCTAATGCACAGTTCCAGTGTTACATGTTGGTGAGCAGATATGAGAAAGTCAATTAAATCTTTCACTTAGCTCATATGAAGATGTAAAACGCTGCTCCTGTAGATAAAAGATATCAAAAAACAATTTGCCATGTAATATACAATGGACTCAAAATGCTAGCTTAGATGTAGTATATCATATTGAAGAACCGTACGTTATATTTATATATATATATACATATATTAAAGCGCATAAAAGAGTTCTTCGTCATGAAGGGCTATAAATTGTTTTAATGTCTGTAATTTCAAACACTTGATTTATTTCAAATGTGTCATTTCAGCAGACTGGGGTTTCATAATTTATTTATCAAAACTATGTATCTATTACATAACAGATTAAGTTAGGAGCACAGATAGGGAAGCACAGACAAAAGGTCAGGTAGATAATGTCCAGAAGTCACCAACTTGTACCTCAGCAGTTCCACAGAACACGATCGGGGCTGACTTGGGATGGCGGGGGGGAGGGGGGGGTTAGATGAAAGACATTCCACGGATATTTTCAATAGACATATAGATAGTACAGTATTTGATCCCGTTGATCTCTTTGTCCCCAGCCTATACCATCATTGGCGGTGACGAGGAGCTTCCACTGGGCGAGGAGTTTCAAAGTTTGGTCAAATGTTTTGTGGACACCCATGAGAAAAAGCCTGAGAAGAGGTTTCTGCCCGCTATCAAACTGATAGAACAGCTGGCGTGAGTGTCACTGTGATTTTTCATTCATTCGTTTTTCCCTTTGCTCAGTGAGTTGTCTGGGAAGTGTCAGGTTCACAGGCCAACTTAAAGACAAACAGATCAGCAACAGAAAAAGAACATACGTTCATCTCAATCATAATTCCTGTATGTATAGAATCGTTCAGGAATCGCCTGTCAGTTCTGATCATACATTGTTTAACCATCAATTTTTGTCTGTGAGAAACAATGAAAAAGTCTTTGCTGCTCAAATTTTGACAATAGGGAATCAAGAATCAAAGAAAACCTAGAACCCTCCACATTAACGAAGCATCTGTTGACTTTTAGACTCTTGAATGAATCACTATATCAAGCATCTCCTCTTTCGGATTTGGTTACTATACCATACCATCAATCATTACTACACTTCAGTGTCAGTAATCAGCTCTTGCTACAAGTCAATAAGAATGTTCACGTTCATTTTTACACTGTATTGCAGCATCTCCCTGGAGTACAAGCGCCTGACAGAGGCCGCCCGTATGGAGCTGGACGAGTTGAACATCAAGTGTTTCCAAGTGCTCCGTGCTATCATCCACAACGAGGAGAGAAAGATGCCTGAGGACTGGGCCATACGGACCACAGAACACAAAATTGAAAAGTCAGTACTTTTGGCTTCTAACCTAGTTGTCCCTTTACCTTTTAAAGGGACTGCACCTAGTTGTTACTTTGTTTCGCCCTGCTTTATTTAAATTCTCTCCCATTCATTGTTTTTGTATTTATTTCATTTTTTTTTTTTTTTATGCTTTAAGACGAGATGTGATTAATTAAATGTCTTGTAATCAAAGAAAAATTTCATTCACTAGTGATGAAACACGGTCTATTTCCAATCTACATTCACACCCACATTGGTGTAGACAAAAACACCTGGAATAGCATCAGAACAAAGCAGGCTCAAGAAAGATCAACTTTACCGTCTTGCCTTTTCTTGTTTTGATGTTTTATCCTGTCTTGATGTTGATTGCCCAGCATCGCTTTTGCCCCAAGGAATCTATGTCACAATAATATGTTCTATATCTTTGTATGTGTTGCTGTGTTTCAGTTGCCCTTCTGTCCATATCTGATTTGCCTTAATCATACTTTAACAATGTTTCTCCTCACAAAATGAAAAAAAGACACCACTTAAAGTATCGTGAGAATATTCACATCAGTGTGTTATCCATTTGAAGACACCAATCTTATTACTGAAATCTAGTTCCTAGAGACATTGATCCTTCTTTTCACTCTTCGATATAATCGCTGTGGAGAGTTTTAGGCTAAAAGACAAGACAGAGAAATACTCAAGTTTTTATCATAACTATTACCTGTTTGTATTAACATTGAGTCGTTGTACACCACCAGGAGCCTGAAGTTTATAGCAGCTGTACAGAATCTATACGACCAGAAAGGAGCCATGAAGAAATCGCTGCCACACCTGGCCACAAGAAATGACTTGATCGCCAAGGAAGTTCTGGCTTTCCTGTGTATCATGCTCTTCAACGCCAACAGTACTGTACAGGTAACATTGAGGCTCTGGACAAAACATGAAAAATGTCTGTTTTTATTGTATTACCAATTAAATTACCAAAACATACCACGGCTTTTAAGGTGACGATGAGAAAGTAAGGTCGGTAGGAACATTTAACAATGGATTTACTGACAATTATGCTGATAATTACTAAGGTGGTTAGTATCATAAGGATTCATAAAAGTACACGATAATGTATATCTATATTATAAAACTGCAGGATAACTCACAAAAGTCTTATGGACTCGAAAACTGCTGAGTGGATTCAATGTAATTTAGCACACAACATTGTTGCATATGGATCTGTGTTTTTATGCACATAAACCCCCAAAAAGCTTATTTTTTGACGTTATTCTAAAAAATGCGATAATAATCGAATAATAAACTCGCGAGGCTACTTGATCCGAATTGTACGTTCGGTAGTACAGTTTAATCAACCATACTATCAACATCGAGAACCACACGCTTTGCCATACACTTTTAGTTGCAATGCTATATTTTTCAAAAAATCTTCCACGGAGGCAGTGGGGTCTCTTCTAGTACAGTATTTGGAAAAGGTGTTACGTGCATAAAATTAATTCAGTGGAAATGTAAGTATGGGTATGTGTCATCGTAGGATGTCCCTATGGCCTTGTGGTCTTAGGAGGCGCTGTTGATAGGTTTCGATAACCTTGTTCCATGTAACATAATCTCCACTAGAGGTTGGAAGACGTACATAGAACGTTACATCTAATCCAGGCTTCTACTTTTATATATATATATATATAGGAAACTCTTGAAACTGAAGTTTATTTATCTCTCAGTGTTGCCGCCCTCACTCTTATGGTTATTTTTTCTTTTCTCTGTAATGTGATTGAATAAAACAAGCATTTGTCCTGGAGGAACATAGGAATGGCCCTATAATTATGCTTTGACGTAATTTCAAGTCCTGATGCTTACAGTGACCTACTTTTTGTCCCCAGCAATCCATGTTGACCTACTTTTTCTCCACACGAGAGGAGGTTTTCTTCATGGCAGTGCGAGATCGAATGGCGCTCTCCACCAACTCTATCAAGGAAAAGTGAGTGTGGAAAATATTCCAGCACTCCTGTAGATATTCTGAATCATGTAAAGAATAGATTTGTTGTAATATAAAGTATAATATAACATTATATTACAGTATGTTGCATAAAAATCATATTACATGAAGCCATGTTACATTATATTACGTAATTCCATTTTGCATTATGTTGCATTCCATGACTAAAATCTTATGTTATTGTATATGTCACTGGATTACTTTACATTGTGATACATTACATTATTATATTATATTACATGGTGTGATAGTGCACTGCATTACATATTACATTAGATTTCATTACATTAGATTGTACCTCGCTGCTGTTATGAATAGGTTCATGATACATGAGTGCAACACTGACCTGTGACCTTTGTTCTCATATGACTGTGTGACTTTGATTCATTAACACTACTGCTTGTCTGTGGCAGGCGGTCCCTGCAGACCCAGCATGAGGCCAAGCTGAAGGAATCCTCAGACAGTAAGAAAACCAAGAACATGTTTATGGTCACTCTGATGGCACTGAGGGTAAGAAGTCTACTGATTGCCTGTTGGAATGGAGTTGTGGGAATGAGAAAATGAGATAAGAAAGAGCCAGAAAATAAAAAAAAAAGGAAGGAAGGATAGAAAGAAGGAAAAAAAAGGAAGAAGAGGAACAAATGAGAAGGAAGAAAAAAAAAGGAAAAAATAAAGATAGAAAAAAAAATATGAGACCAAAAAAAAAAAATGAAAGAAGACAGAAAAAAACAAAGAAAGGAAGAATAAAGAAGGAATGAACAGAGAGAAAGAGAGAAGAAAGAAAACAAATGACAATGTAATATGTAACTATAAAGTAACATAATTTAAGACAATTTTTACACGAGCACAAAATCTTATTTCTTGTATCTGGCTGTTCGGCTTTGTGTGGGCCATGTTAAATTTTACGTGCCATATTCAAGACTGGGAGTCTTATAGGGCACACAGATTAACACGACTTAGTCATAATATATTTATGTAATATTTTTGTAGCATATATTTGAAAATATAGAGCATCGTTACATGAATTCTGAACATTGCGATAGATTTAGATGCTGTTCATTTCTGTCGAATTCGATTTACAAAGTAGAAAATATGTTAAGTTCTATGTTCTATAAGAGAGAAGACATAACAATAAATTATGATCAATATTTATATTACGATGTATTTATGTTTCTGTATCCTGTCCACAGCAAATCCAGGCCTATGAAGACGCCATGAGACAGCAACGTTTGGCAGGCTGGGTAAGTCAGTACAATTATTCAATTGTAGAATTGCTTTTTTGTGGGATCAAGTGTAAAAAGTTGCTGTACCCCCTGACGCACCGAAGTACATTATAGTGTACATGCATAAAGAGGTACAACATAAGTGTACAGCTGTGAAAAGAAATGACATGAATTTCGATGAAATGTATAAAACTCTTCCTGGAAAAAAGAAGGTATAAAAAAATATCCGTGCAAAGTCGGGAAAAGGAGAGAACTGTCTGATAAACACAGAAAACATTTCTGTACGATACTCATGTAAGATTGAGACAATATAAAAGTCGCTGTGTGATTTCTCCCGGTAGATAAAAGAAGGCGAACTGACAATAATGTTGCTTGCATAAGACCCATCACATCGGCTCTATGGCTCTTTACAGATTTAAAGTTACTAGTCAGTCACACAGTCGTAACAGTTAATTAACAAAATCTGAAAATGCGTTGTAAATAGTAACTTATGCCAGTAGATAGAATTGATTGATGTAAATGGATGCATGGACACCCCCCTCCCCTCCCCCCCCCTAACAGATCATATTGTCACTGGTCACCTTGTCTAAGGTGCAGGCCACGATCTGAGGAACTCTCTCTAATCTGATCATGAAACCATTTTATTTTATCATTCCCTGAGTCTCTACCTCAGTGTATCATCTTCCAAACATCTTTTTCCAGGAGAATTCTGATCTACTTCTTGTTATCTTTTGTTGTGGTTTCTATCCTAGTATCCTAGTTTCTATCCTAGATATGGTGATACCATTTCCTGACGTTCATAGCGTAACTATGCCATATAAGCATTATTTGCTTCATCTTTGCGTCCTCTGTTGATTTTTTTTTTTTTGCAGCCACCCACATATCTTTTATTATTTACAGTGATATAGACCTACTCATAAAGAATAGTCTTCGGTTCGGGGACTATTAGACTAGAAGCAAAATAAATAACGTTATAACAATATAGCCACACTATGTTATCTAACCAGTAACAGCTCGTTACATCCCATACTATTGCTGTGTCCTCAGACTCGGCGCACAGTCAAAGCCTGTGTCAAACCTCCCAGCAAGAAGAAGAGGAAGAAAGAGAAGGAGGTGCCCAAGACACCACAAAAGAAAGAAGCTCCGGCCAAAGAGAAGCCGGCCAAGAGCAAAGCCAAGAAAGAGAAGGCTGGCACGGACAAGGTGGACGGCACTGGCAACACTGGCATTCTGAAGAAAGACAAGGAAGTGACGTTTGTCAATCCCATAGCCAAGGAGAACGAGGCGTTGATGCAAGATGTGGGAGAGACCGACCTGGCCATCAAAATTGAGGTGACTACTCTTAAGTCTTTCAAATGTTCATCGGATGTTGTTTTGGTTATTGTTGTTGTTGTTGTTGCTGCTGCTGCTTGCTGTTATTGAAGGTTGCAGTGATGAGCTACAGTTATTGTTATTTATGTATAGTTATGATTGTCGATGTTATTGTGCTGGCACGGCTATCCCCATTTTTCATATCTTTCTGTTTTTCTTCTCCTTGTTCACTTTCATCTTTATCATCATCTTTTTACTCTTGCTTTTTTTTTTTTTTTGAATTAGATGAAATTTTCAGTTCTTGTAGTTGCCCTGCTCATATCGTTCTTTAAGAAAACTACATATTTTATTATTATGAACCACGACATGAAGTCGCAACACGTAGTCCACCAGATGTGTATTTGGATGAATAGTTGGGTGTATTGATAGATGGATGGTGTATTGATAGATGGATTCATGGATGGATTAACCAAGGAGCAGATGGACATTGGATGAGAGATATATCTGGCAGCTTTTGGTGAAAATAAGTAGTTGGATAAGGTATTTTACTTATAACTTTCCTATATCCCTGCCAGGATCAAGAGGCCGACACTATCCAAGCTGACACCTCAGCCTTTGAGTACCGCAATGACGGCTATATCGAGCTGGTACTCAAGGTGATGGCCCGTATGTGTGATGGACAGAACAAACACCTGCAGGTAAGGTTATCAGTGTCTGTCAGGACAGAGTTTGTTGAGGCAATGATTTCCTAGCATCTAGATTTTACATGGTTTTATGACAATTTTTTGCCGTCTTATCTAGCTCAAATTCAAATCTGTTGTCAGTATTGGATGTCAATATTTTACATCATTTGTATATTATGTTTAAAACCAGAGATCGATAGAAGACATCTGGAACTTTGTATGTCTGCTGAGGAGAAAAATGCAGAATTGCAGTTCTCAGTAAATGAGATTAGTATGATAAACGCTATCTTTGAAGAGAACAATGTTAGCGATAGTGTTTTGTTCCTTTCTGTTTTTCCATTCAAAAAGTTGGAAGTAAACGAACATCATCGGTTTTAGGTGAAAAAAAAGGAAGAACAGAAACTATTAATATCAGCTGTCACAGGTCTCTGCTTGATGTCCTTTGTCCCCAGGATTACCTACGAGAGCAGCCGGACAACGTGAAATCATTTGACATCATTGCCGAGGTGACGCGCTTCCTTAATGTTGTCTATTCCAACATCAACAGCAAAAACATCGACCTGGTCATCCAGCTCTTTGAGACGATGAACGAATTCACGGCGGTAAGTGCAGTTTTTCTTTCAATGCTGTTAAGAGTTCTAATTTAGTGCTAACATTATAATGATAAAAATATTAACAAGCCTATCTTTTGAGAATCCTTCATACACTGTCTGTAGTAGAGAGAGTCTGTTTCTTTGTCATATTATCATAGTCATGTCTTCTCTTACCTTGCCTTACCTTGCCTTACCTTGCCTTACCTTGCCTTGCTTTGTGCCCTTAATGCCAGATGACATCGTTGGCTACCTCTTTGGTGATGCTCTCCACTTTCAACAGTTGTATACTAGGACCTGGGTTTCGGCAAGATTGAAGACACCCCGTCCATTGCATTATGTTGGCTCACCAGCGTTCCTTTTGTTTACTCTTTTTCTCTCTCCCTGCCCTTAACCCTCACAGTTCACATTGGAGTGTGATTTCATTGTAGCCATAAGTACAATGTGAAATGTGTAAAATGTTGGCAAGTCTTTACAGATTATCCTGCTTCAGCAGCTACTCAAAAGGATTATTTGCATTGCTGTAAAAGCTGCATGTCATATTGCCCACTCAAGGTGTACTTTACGTTTTTAATCTTGGGTGAAGTAAAGATAAAGATGAGATTGAGATAGGCCTTGTCAGTGGACAGTTTTTCACAATTGAGAGCCACTTTCCTATAGTTAGTCATACTTAATCTGTCCCGCTGGGCTTCCAAGGATTAAAGTCAAATAGTTGAAATGACCAATACTGTCCTTTATTCCCCCCCTCCCCCCCGCCCAGGGAAATCAAGACAACCGGGTGGTCATCTATGACAACAAAATCATCGACTACATCAACTTCATCCTGAGATCTGGGGAGTTTGCTGACTGCACCACAGAGAAGGTAACACTGAGCATCCATTTAATGTGCTCTGTCATATACATCTGTGTGTGTGTGTGTGTGAGGGGGATGGGTGGGGGAGGGGGGGGGGAAGAGAGCAAAGAATTTTCTATCAGAGGAAGGAATTTAGAATGCAGGAGTATAGTGACCTGAGTTATTATTAGAGTAACTAGAACAAGAATAAAGTTGCAAACATTATCACCTTGCACATCATTTTATATAGACGCCTTGAATATTGAGATGTAGACTCACAGCTGGTAACTAGGTAAACACATTTACCAATAAGTTGAACATTAAGAAAGTGATGTCAGATTATCGAGCCAGTTTGCTTTTTGTTGATCTTCAACATCATTTTGAAAAATTCATAAAACTTCAAGGCAAAATCTGTCCCAGTATTTCATTATAAACAAATAGACAGTATGAAGTATATTAATGAATAACGTTGAGAGTTGGAGAGGAAATTATCAAAATTGCCGTTCTAGTTGGGTCGGTATGTGGACAAAAAAATCAACCAAAATCTAGACAACATTTTAAGTTAGATCGCTATATTATGGTTACTGGAATGTTTTTAGCTTTCGAAACTGACTCTTTCAATGCTCTTTGTAAAAGAAAATGTATCGATTCAGAATTTGAAATGATGAACTGGAATGATGGATTGTGTGTGTGTTGTCGATGTTAAGCATTATCAGTATAATACCAGTTGAGCTGTGACATTATCTGTGGTCAATATTTCCACATAAGATATGCTATAGCCTATTTTGATCTATCATCTGTCCCGGGCAGACCCTGGAACTGCGGCAGAGCATCTCCAACCTGGTGATGAGCCTGATAGAGGAGAACGGACCTGGAGCCACGGAGGTCGCAATGGTGAGAATAGGGAGAGAGAGAGACACGAGAATGTTTGAATGATTACAATCATCCCCCCCTCCTCCCCTCACCTATCCTGGAAAATCTTGAAACTGTGCAAATGAAACTTTGTGAGATGAATGGTAGATTGATTGATTGATCAATCGATTGATTGATTGAGTCATTCATTTGATTGATTGATTGATTGATTGATTGATTGATTAATTGATTGATAAGTTGGTTGGTTGGTTGCATATTTATTATTAGTTTGTTTATTCATTTTTTTGTTTCTCTATCCATCCATTGATTTCTTTATTTATCTATTGAATTCAATCCATTCACTGATTCATCTGATATTGAGAAAAAGGAATTGAGGTCTTTTCAGATTATGACTTCGACAAAACTACTTCAACAAAACTCTTGGAATTTTACTCTCTCAGGAAGTGAAGGATACCCTGGACAAGAAGGCCGTACTGGCTCTGATGGCCACCTGTTATGAACGACACCAGACGGACAAGACCAAGGTGATGGAACTGAAGGCCCTAGAGGAAGCCCTAAATGATCCACTGGGCTCACAGACCAAACTGGCCACCAATCGTAACCTGGCCAAGGGCAAGAAACTCTTGGGCGTCATGGTAAGGGTTAAACATTATAAAAGGGATGGCGGAATGAAAAAAAAAGAAAATATGAAGAAAGAAAGAGAGAAGGATGAAAGACAAAAAAGAGGAAAAAGGAAAGGAAAAACACAGAAAAAGAATGAAGATAGAAAGAAAGAATGCAAGAAAGGGAAGCAGAAGGAAGAAAGAAAAAGCGAGCTAAACAAATGAAGGTAGAAAAAAAATCAAAGACGAAGATAAAAAAATAAGAAAGAATAATGAAAGAAAGAAAAGAGAAGAAAGGAAAAAGAAAGACGCACAGACGTATTATCTTTATCGTGATCTTATTTTACCTTCTTAAGGTGAATATATACTATAGTATTCTTGCAGTTGTCAGAAGGCTTGTAATCTTATTTTTATTTTTTAAATATATTATCGAATTCTACCTTCATGAAGGTTGGAACAATCACCAAAAAGAAAAAGGACAACTAGGAATATTAAAATGCTTCAAATAGGATAATAAATTGTATTTACATGTTATTTCTTTCTGTCAATTTACCTGATCCAGAAAAAAGTAAGTCTGACAGTTTAGTTCTTTTTTTTCCACCTTAATGAACAACTGACAAGGAAATTTTTAATGTTTATGGTCTTATGGGAATGACTGACCTCTGGGCTTGGCATTTTTTTCTTTCTTAATATCAAGGACTGTTTCAGTTTCACTTTTTCTTTTCATTTAAAATTGTGTTTGTGGTTTTTAACGGTGACCAAAAAGTATTACATTTGATGATTTTGGCCTCTGCACATTATCAAAAGGACAGTAGAACTTATTTTCCAAGTAAAACGAAAGTACAATTTTTGGTGATGTCACCCTTAGAGATAAATATTAAAAGTTATTCACACAAAACAAATTAAGAAAAATATTGACATTAGAAAAATCCTATATTTCCAGTTGGCGACAGTAGTAAATCCGAAGCTGTGAAATTCTTCTTCTTCGAAAAATGTACCAGTCATAATCATTCACATTTTATAACATTTGAAAACCCACAACTACACAATGCACGAAGCATTTCTTTAAATTTCCTGCCATTTCACAGCAATAGGTTATTTAAATTTATATTTTTCTAGAAGTGTTCCAACAATGTGGCCACTACCATCCGTTTGTTGAACTTTTAGATATCGAGTTCTCTACAATATTATTGTTTGGTGTATTGGAATAGCCTCTGTTGACAGTCCATCATGAATTTAGAGAACTCGATATCTGGAAGTTTAAGACACTTCTATAAGATAACTTAATAGTTTACTTTGTTGCCATGAAGAAAAGTCTTTGAAAGCAGACTCGAAAATTTGGCTTACATTTCGGCTTTCATTTCAACATCAAGATGAAGTTATGTCATTTACATTTGCGTTATTTGTTTTGTTTTGTTTTGTTTTTGGCGGTTGGACAGTCTGTTTCTATTTCATATACTAATTCTAAAGGCGATGGTTTTTGTTCTTTTTTAATCATTATTATTATTTTATTTATTTAGTTCATTGTATGCCATTTTATATCGATGAATTCTCCCTATCATATCCAACTTGCTGGTGATGGTTATCAGATTTAAACTGAAGGCCTCCATGTCCCCTTTAATTCTCTTCTCTCCTTCTTTTATGGAACTTTTATTTTAGCCTTTCTTCTTTGATGGTGATGGTCATAATGTCATGATTGTAGTCCAATCTATAAACTGATGCTGCTGAAAAGAATGATGCAGATGTCTCCGGTTTTCTGCTTTTGTTTTGTTTGTTGTTGTTTTTTTCATATTGCTTGTTTGTTTGTTTGTTTTTTTAATATCATTTTTGCCTTTTTAGATTTCTGTCGCTTTGAGGCACAGACCCAATCAGCCTGTCTGTGCCAGGCCTGTGGTAGAGAATTCTGTGTACATGGGTGTTTCTGTGAGTTCGTGCATGTGTGCGTGCATGCATGTGTGTGTGTGAGAGAGAGAGAAAGCGAGAGAGAGAGAGAGAGAGAGAGAGTGTGTGTGTGTGTGTGTGTGTATGTGTGTGTGTGTGTGTCTGTCTGTGTGTGTGTGTGTGTGTGTGTGTGTGTGTGTGTGTGTGTGTGTGTGTGTGTGTGTGT
>JBCAUA010026585.1:0-12477 GCA_038406235.1 Peronia verruculata
CTCTCTCTCTCTCTCTCTCTCTCTCTATCTATCTATCTATCTATCTATCTATCTATCTATCTATCTGTCTATCTATCTATTGATTTTTTAAGACTTTAATTGTCTTTTCTTGTCCATTCACAGACACAAACTTATTATTCCTAAGATCATCACAATGGCAGAGTGTGACGGGGCTGGTGCTCTGCCCTCCCCAGGGCGGAGTCAAGCTGACAGTAGTGACCCAGGGTCCAGCCCTCAGTTTCTTTGTGTGGATGAGACCAAACGTCCGAGGGCCAACTCGGATCCCGTAGGCCTCCACATTTGTATATCCCCGGTACCAGAAATCCGGGTCACAGGAGAGGACGGAACAGACGAGGATGCTACTGGCGAAGAGTCCGACTCATTTCTGATACCGCCCTCCCCTCGACGACGTGCCAACACGTGTCCAGAAGACATGTTCAGGGCCCACAAAGGACGCCCTCCCACACCCCCGCCCACAGACATTCACATTCTGAAAGGTCCTTCTGGGAAGAGATTTTCATTCAACTTTGCACCTAAGGATCTAAACGGCATCTCTTTCGCTCATCACAAACTGAGTAAAGTCAGTGAAGAAAAGCCCGAACAACAGCCCTTAAAAGAAACGCTCCCCTGTAACAAGACACGCGCTAATGAAAGGAAATCTGGGCCTTCATCCTGCCTGGCTTCTGCGGGTTCCAGAGACAAAACGCACTTCCTACAGAAAACGCCTGTCCTTTCCTCACACACAGACGAGGGCATGTCCAGATTGGGAAATGGCCGTTCTGAACAGGTCAGAACGGAAGATTGTTCGTGTGACCCCGGTCTGACCAACCGTTTGAGCGGTATGTCCGTGAATGTGGACACCTCCAACAACAACGACAAGCGGGAGTCGCCAGACTCCGCGATTGAAGTCATATCTTGTCCCTCAGATTCGTATCGGCCCAAAGACACTGGTAGAGATAATGTTGACAGTGGCCGTCTCAGAGCTTACTGACAGTATTGATTACCACTGTCATTCTGTCATTCGCAGTACCACTGGATGTTTGACCAATTCAGCTATAACAAAACGTAATGATGACAATTTCATGCACCGAGGAACGAAGTCACAGTGCTTAAAATGAATGTGGAACTGAGCCTAAATTCGTTTTATTTTCTAGTCCATAATGGTTGCGTTAATTTCATTCATGAGAAACAATTGAATGTCATCTTTAACACACAGAATATAATTCTAGTCCATGATGTTTATTTCCATTTATCCCCCCGCTCCCTTTCTTCCTCATCATACTCCCAGAAACAAAGCTTATGAGTTTGGAGAATTCCTTTGTAGTCAATTCAAAGTTGCAAATCAATGAGGTGGTTATAATCAAATACTACACAGTCCCACACCGGCACCAAAGTGGTGCAGAAATTCATCATTGTTCTCGAAATCACAGGACTTATAGTTCGAAGCACGGTTACATGTCATACGTAAGATTTGTCAGTGGTATAACTGTTCTCTCCGCTCCGCTATCCGTATGTGGAGGCAGAGAGATATTTAGCAATGACAGAAGAGCCTTTGAGAGACCACAGTCAGTAGGACAGAGACTAGGTGTGCCGAGAGACAAGTTATATCGTCACCATATCTTCATTAAGACACTGTCAGAGTTCACCATGGAAAAGGTATCGTTGGGCCACTCCAAGCCAGTACTGACAGTTTCATTCACTCTCACCATGTGATAATTTGCCAGGCACCCGGAATGGACTTGTTCTGATTCTCATACGGTGATGGTGAAAATTATTTATCCATCTTCATGCGTATATTCTTGCCAGAGACCCCAGACGTCTTTGTTTACATTGTAGTACGCATTGCATTGACTCATTTTCGTAGGCCATGTGTGTGAAAGAACAATAACAAATAGGGCAAACATAAAGCTGGAATAATTTCCCAAAGATTTCACCTGAAAAGACCCGATAGTCTGGTCATCGTTTGCATTTCTATTTCAGTCTGGAAATTCAGGTTTGTCCAGACCGATTCTATTGGCAGTAACCAAGGCTGAGAGCTGAAATCTCTCGGGCTGAAGATCACAGTAGTAAAGGTTACGGTGTTGAAACTGTTTTCCTGAGAGAATTTTTGTGATTGGCCACTGATTGAATAACTATTTCACAATGTACGAAAAATAGAACGACGATGATTTTTTTTTCTTATTATATCAGATGCCATAGTTATGTCTAGAATGCTATTAAACTTGAAGGAAAAATACATTGCTTGATTTGCTTCCGGATAAATTGCATTAATATTTCATATCTCAATATTATGATGCCTTTATATTCAACTGAGAGCTTTATTATTGTATGTTATATCAATGCTTTTTCCTGTCCAAGATTAGAAATTGTGGAGAACTTATTATTGAAACTACGTGTATATATTTACATAATATCTATTGGATGCTACCTTTTCTACATGAAATGCGCCATTAATCAGGGGAATTTAGTAAATGATTGTAATCGGACATAATATAATATGGGCATGATAAAATAGAACCATGGATCAAACTTACTTTACATCACGGCTGTATTGACAGTCTCTGCTTTATGGCATACTAATAATGTGGACACGTAGAAAGATCATGTATGCTCATTATCTGAACAGCATTAATTGCGTTTTGGATGTTTGTCATGAGGCTTTGGCAAATAGCTTAGTCTAAACTATGGTTACTCGAAACGCGACACATTGTTTGTCTGTTAGTGCACAGAACAGACACTGTCATAATGTAATCCGCTAAATTCTCTACAGGAGGTGACAGTCATACTTAGTGAAGACATTGCTTCATCATGCCACGGTCTGTCGGATATTTTGATTTATTCTCGATATTACAGACTATGCCATAATGCTTCTTCTACAAACCTGCAATTTTGAGAACAACTATCTAATGAAACTCACAATAAAACAAAGAGAGCACTAAAAAAAAAAAAAAGTGAATTTGCTTCAGGTATTTGTTGTCTGTATTATCCCCATGAATCTTTAAATCAATGTGACATTCCATTTTTCATTTTAAAAAATTGACATTCATTATATTGACAGTGATTCTAGTTTCATATCTTGTAAACTTCACCCGAGCTTCAAAACATTGTTGTCCTGTTGCCTGTACAATCTGGTTGTCTTTGCATATGTTTTCTCGTACATGACTGATGTTTATAGTTGATTCCCACGATAGCACATGTTTCATTATACTGTAATGAACATTAAAAATCAAATGCCACAGTCCCTCCCTGTACAACCGTATGGCCTTTGATTAAAAGGAGTCACATCGGTCGAATTGGTATGTTCCTATAAAATCAAAGTGATCTTGTTAATCAGCCAATTGCTCTGTTAATTACTTTAATTATATCCATTCAGATTAAAACAACTTATGTCTGTGTAAATGAATCATTCCTTTGAAGCCATTTCATAATTTAAAAGACTCGTAAATTTGTAGAAATGTTTTGACTCGTACCATGTTGTCGTGTTCATTTCAAAATTAATATGGGAACGAATATTCCGTAAGTATTACAATAGATTCTGCGATCAGATACAAAAATGTGAAAGAAAGAGTCATTCTGGCTGTGGACCAGTTTCTGTAAGAGCCCAAACCACATGCCGATCTGTGGTCGGGTCAAAATTTACCTTTGTCAGTTTGCTTTGCTCTTACCCAGGGGAAGGCAGACAACCATAACAAGGTGAAACAATAAAGGCTATTAGCCTTTTTTACATTTTTTTTTTTTTTTGTCTTTTTTTTAATGTTGCTTCTCATGATTTGTGGCATGATTACATTTACAGACACACAATGACAACCTCCGATGCGGCCCGACATGTTTAGCAAGTCAGGGCTGAGATACTCCCTTACCGCCTCCCCTCCCCCTTTCCATCTCTCTTTTTCTTCCATCACAAGGGGGCTGAAAGGCCGAAACTACATATCAATGACAGTCCTCCACATCTGCTATAGATTTGCAATAAAACCCACAACAGGCTTATTGACTCGAAAACTTCTGAATGGATCTTGGTACACAACATTGTTGCATATGAATCTGTGTTTCTGTGCACAGAAACCCGAAAAAAGTTTCTTAGACGTTATTCTAACAATGCGATAATAACTAAATAATAAACTTGCGAGGGTGCTTGATCCGAATTGTACGTTCGATAGTACGACGCGTTCAAAACACGTTTTCTTTGAGTAATAACATTCAGTTTAATCAACCAAAGCATCAACATCGAGGTGCGCAGTGCGCACGCTTGCCCTACACTAAGTCGCAGGGCTATATTTAAAAAATCTCTCACGGAGGCCGTGGGTTCTCTTCTAGTATTCTATAACTCTGCAACGAAACCCATAAAAAAAAAAAATGGCTTAAGGACTCGAAAACTACTGAATGTATCCAAATGAAATTTGGCACACAACATTATTGCAAAAAGATCTGTATTTCTACTTACATAGCAAACGATTACTGTGTTTGACATCACTTCTAAAAAGGCGATAATAATTAAATAGTAAACTATCGAGAGTGTTTGGTCAGAATTGCACGTTCGATAGAATGACTCATTCAAAATACCAGACACGTTTTTTCAGATTACATCGAGGTGCACATGTTTGACATACACTTTTAAGTGGCAGGGCAGTATCGGTTAGACCTCGAAGACCGTTGGTTCCCTTCTTACTTACTAAGTGTCCACGGGAAAAAAATTCAGACAGACAAGCACCAAAAGACAGTTACTCCTTTATAAAATTGAATACACTTGCCATGGGCTTTAAAACAACAAGACGTAATTAAAATAGCATTGTGATAAATCAGTGTTGATTTGAATAATTATCAAGAATGTGGTGACAGTTATTTCCTTGTGTGAAATGTCCATGTTCCCTTTACTTGTCTGGATTTCGAAAGTCATTTTTAAACGTGTCTCTTTCATGACATTGCTGTGAGTTAGGTTAGTGTAACAATGGTATTTTAGTGCTATTCCGAAACAGGGCTATTTTGTGACATATTAAGTTACCTGACCATTGCAGTCTCTCAGTGACACTGTCTACACGCGTGTCTCACCTGAACCTCAGCTTCCTGTGTAGGGATAAATATTGTAAAATACGAGTTACGAGCAGAGCAGAGACCACTGGTACTGGTTTGCTCTAAAGCACCGTAAGAGACCTACCGGATTAATGATACCTTGTAAATGTAGGAGAACCCGTCAAATACCTTGACACTTAGAAATTGGAAGGTTGCTCACCTCCTTTACCCTCAGGCCTTCGGCCAACATGAGTGCCACTTATGTACATCAACACCATATTGACTCAGGAGTCCCCACGAGAGAGATGAAACCTAACTCATACCAAGGAGACGGTCACGAGATGCGGTTGATGTAGATCTAGATGTTTACGTATCTCCAGAAGTTCATGCCAGCATTAAATATAATAAAAATTAAACTTTCATAGTGGGAACTTTCCACACATTATAATGACGCTGATACACTGCAAACGTACACTTAGGAGCGACACCGTAGAAATGCCAAGACATCCTTTACCTTCACTCACCTGTGGTCCGAGCGCTCTGCTGCGGCATGAGAGTCTTCATCTGTGATTATGACCAAAGTGTTTTTAACATTTTTTTTTTTTTTGAAGTTCTGACATGGTATAGTGTGAATGTCAATTCATATTTGGTGCTGGCCATGAGCCACCTTGGCCATGAGTTATCTTATATTCAGTACAAAAACATTCTGAATATATAGTTCCTTTTTTTTTTTTTTCGTAGGCTACTTTTTTCTACATAGACATTAAAAAGCCCTATACGACTCTCATGATTAAGTAAATGCAGGGTAAATGCTTCCTGAACTTCATCCTTGCCCACATAGCCCATATTTCAGAGGGACTGGGGGAAATAATCATGATCTACTCGGACGATTAGATTTATGCAGATCGATACGTGACAAGCCCAGTTTCGTATTTCTCATGTCCTTGGGCACAAAGGCCACGGAGATTGTCTGCCCCTTGGTGTGAGATATTCCATTACACATTGTTCAATATGAGCTGCCATGTAAGATTCCATACTGCAATTTTTTTTTAAAAAATGGCTTAGTCATCCATGGCGGAATATTAAATTCATGTCTCCTTTCTGAAGAATATATGATGGAGCAAGTGTCCAATGCTGTTTACTTCAGAGTAAATTTCGCAGTGGAACAGTAAGATAAATACCATGCATCATGCTCTCATGTGTGAAACGTTAGAGGCACAGATACAGGGAGAAAGTGAGAGAAGCGATAGTGGAACGATGTTGGATTGAGGAGAAGATTAATCTTTAGCAACAAAACAAGCTGTTCTCACTGATCGAAAAAAGAGAGAGGAAGAGGAAGAGAGAAAGTTGAATTCATTTTATGTGCTTGCCTTAATGCCATAAGCATATATACCAAACCATCGTGTTGGGTTCGCTCAACATCTTATCTTTCAATGAGAAGATGCTTGGAAATGCTAAACCGGAAAAAGCCTGATTGTTTATGTTTTTTTTTTTTTAACGCCATCCTCTTTTATCTGTTACGTCTACGTCTTATTTCTTATACAATTTCAATCTAAAGTTTTAGACCACGAAGTAAATTCTCTTGTTTGTCATCACGAACGTATTGCGATCCTAATTTAATGTTCCCAAATGCGATATGGTGAAGTGTGCTCAAGAGTGACTATTAAAGACACAAAGCTGAAACTGTGTGAGAATACTTCTTTGTTCAGAACAAATTAAGGCTAGAAAATGTCACAGCTCTGTATCTTATTCTAACAGCCATGGAATTCAAGATGAGTATGTGGACTTTAATATAATATTTATTTCAAGGTATTTCTTGGCTCTGGATGGTTAAACAGTATATTCTCTTTTTGTATCTTCTTCAACCTTTGAGATGTCCTATTCAGAAAGATGTCCTCTGTGGTCGCATTAAACATGTCCAGCAAATAGTAGCCCTTGCACAGCAAGTTGCACATATAGAGTTGTTCAGTTCTTTGTTCATTATAATTTATATGTATGATTTCTAAAGCTTGCCATTTTCCTGTGTTTAGTAGTTTTATCTCAGAAACAGATGATGTCTTCCTTCTTTGTTCCATGTTTATAAGAAAGAATGTCCTTTTTGTTGTATTCATAATTCGGTTTATGACAAAAGATTTCGTTTCTCTCTGTGAATTATCTTTATTTTTTTTTCTGGGATTTCTAAAATAATGTCCTAACCACCAGAAACAAATATTAATTATTTATTGTTAGAGTTGATAGTTTATGAAAATAATATCTTTACAGGTGAAACAACAGATTTTGCACACTTGGAAGTGCATGCTATCCATTGTCTCTCTCAATTTCATTCCAAGTCATGAATTCATGCATGTGTTCATTTTCAAGTTTAATTAATTCACGCCTGCTAACATAGTTTATTTCATGTGTTTCTTTATTTAACATGATAATGTCTCAACTGCTCTGAGCAAAGTAAAAAGAAAAAAAAATATCTCTTCATGTTCATGTAAATTTCATTGCCTCGAATTGAATAAAAAACAGTCAAATGAAATTTCCAAATGCAAATTTCCTTTTTGTGTTTATTCTGATTCATGATAGGTAGAGGAGTTTGTTTATTCAACCGGAAAACGATTTGATTTGGACGTTGCAATTTTCTTCTCGCTCTATCTTAAAACGATAATGAGTCTTAAATTGAAGGATTGGTAGCTCATAAGGAGAGGGAAACGTGCGGCACCACAAAGCACTGCTATTCGGGTCACATCGTTTTTCTGACTATGTTTCTCTTCTTGTCTCCTAGTTTTTGTTGCTGTTTTGCTGTATATTTTGTTGTTTTGTTGTTGCTGATGTTTACCTTTTGCTGTTGCCCACGCGTTGTAACTGTTGTGGCAGTACAGTAAAGTATAATTATTGACGATTATAATTTTTAAGCTGCAATAACAACTGCTTAATATTTGCGAAATGAAGAAAAATGTGTCACTGAAGGGGCCATTTCTTTATCAGTGACCTACCAGTAAAAATAATAATTATTAATCTATCCACACTTAATTCTTATTCAGATCAAAACCAACAAACACGTCTCAAGTGTTTATTATTTTTGTGTTAAACATCTTCTGTTTTATAGACAGTCTGCCAAATTGCATGACAATGTTACTTTTTTTTCTGTGTTTTTCCAAGAAATCGATTGAGATATAAAAACGAATGCTCTGATATTGAAGGAATATTAATGCAGGGATTTAATATTTCAAACTGGTTCGCGACATGAACGCTGAAAATTTTTGGCCATAGATTTCTAAGGTATGATGTCTGTGATATTTTTTTTTTTTTAAATGCGTCCAGAACTATATTAACAAAAAGACCGTGATAACTAATTTACCTATTTTTCTGTGCCTCCATCGCCAGACTTGCGTAAGTCAGACAATACTTCAGTTTACGTTGCGTGACAGACCAATATAATTATATATGAATAGTGCTCATTAAGGACTTGAGAAACTTCAGGTGGAGAACTTAGTAGAAATATTGAGCTTGAGAGCCTCTCTGAGAGCTGTCACATCAGAAAATTGTCCGTGACTACATCCCAATATGCCCAGTCGTTCTTAGAGCGCAAACCCAGAGTATCTGTCTCCTGCTGCTCGGCTCACTCTATTTCATGTGTAATGTAGTGTTCCTTAACTTTGTTTACACATTAGAGAAAGCAGTGACTTTGCTGAATAATTGCACTGACTGAAACGATATCTGAGACGGATACACTATGTTTTGATCCTTACAGCTGGTGGAAGTGGTCACTAGATTGTGTGAAACTTTTCCCATTTGCAATATCCCTTTATTTAATTGTAAGAATTTAAAAATTAATAGTAGTCATGAAGAACATTTTTATAAAGCACCTTATTCCCGTAGAACTCGAACCACTATACAGAACCAATTTTTTTTTTTTTAATCGCAGCTACAGAAATAGAATGTGCATCAATACAGGACATACATACACTTACAATCATAATGCATGACGCGAATATAATCAGAGATATGCCCACGTGTATATGTATAAAAAAAAATTTTTTTTTGTAAAAATGGTACAAACCATTCACATAATAATTTAGCCTGTGGCTGACATCACTGATGACCATTTCATTCGACAAGTGCGTCTCAATTAAACAAGTACGGTTTGTGTTGACGATTAAGTTTGTTTTCGTTTGTGTTGGGATTTAACGACACGTCAGCACGATTACGGCCATATTGTATCAAATGCGGTGAGATACGTTTACACGTCAAGGAGAACAGAGAAAAGAAAGCGGGAAAGAAGACAAAAGCAAGGAGACGGAGAAGAGATATCTCCCCTGGGATGTCAAGGATGGCATTCCATGGGTGACATCCCACCGATACTGGGCTTACACCGCCTACAGGTGGGCACAGAAAACCTGCTAATAAACTTTAAATGATTAGACATGAAGAGCTGCTAATGTATGCAGATTACGAATGCCATTGCCAAAAATCAAGATGGGAATGTGTCCAATCATTAAAAATCTTCTCTCAAATACCCAAGTCACAGTATAAAGCAGCCTGCCAGTAACTTCTACAGAATCGGAGACTAGGTTGAAGCAATGCTGCTCTACTTTCCCGTCATTTCATACAATCTCTTGCTTTTTTTATTGCTCGAAACAACGGACTTCTATGCTCCGACAGAGAGGAACACACTATTGTTTAAGCAAGAGAACACATGGACAACTAATAGATATAACATATAAAAATTAATTGAAATTAAAAATAGATATAGACATAGGCGCTAGAGATGACACATGCTGAATTATCTTAATATCTCATACTTTTCCAAGTAGTCAGCAGCATCACCATAGAAAGTACAATGTCTTCAGGAAGACCGTTTTTAGAAGTGTGAAGATGTGGAAATTGTGAAGATACGGCCTATAATAGGATCCAGTAGCCTTATTAACACCATGCTAGAAGGGACAGTAGACGGGAAGTGAAAAAGACGTGATAGTGAGCAGATGAAAAGATGGACGGACAATATTCAGGAATGGGCACAGAGAAGATAATGCTCAGACCCACGCCCTGACCCACAAGCGGCAGATGGAGATAAGTGCATAATTCGTTATGAAGCGCCCCGATAACCACAGATGGAATTCAGGAGTAAGAAGAAGAGCACGCATTGAAATCACAGACTGAGACTGTGTGTACCAATGTAATTGTAGATGCTTATGTCAACACATTTGTTCATAAATCTTACATGTCTCTAGGCATATTCCTAGGCGTGAAACAGTACTGGAGTTGAAGAACAAAAGTAGTGATCGTTTTATGTAGTGTACTTGCCTTGTCAAACTAAAAACATGTCCTCTGGTAAACCAACTAGGCGAGGGCTGTCGATGGTCCTGCTCTGACAACATTAGCGATACGAGCGATGACAGCAAGGGGCGCTAAGTATGCACACTAACTTAATAATAATTGCCCGTGCAATGTCCTCGCTGTGTTTGCTACAGGCATACATGTCAGATGGCCCTGGCAAGGAGTTGGTGGCTGGGACTGAGGTGAAAAGAGGGATGGTACTCGCATGTCTTATATATCCCTCTCTCTTCTAAGTCTGCCCCACTCACACTCTCACTGACTTAAAAAAAAAATATCAGGCAATGAAACCGGCAAGTTTATACAACTAGAAATTACTTAGAAGTGTGTAAATGCTTTATTTTTCCTTTCCTAGCACTGCGGTCGAAGCTACTTGTTGGCTAGGTTTGAACAATATATCGATCCTGAAGTCCTTCTAAGACATAAACGATGATGATATAAGTTTTAGAGAAGATCATTTCGAATAACAGTATAGAGACCTAAAAGAGATCTACACCACTCGTGAAAGCCATGTTATTTTAATTGATGAACATGTGCTGTGCTGTCAACAAGCTGTCGAAAAGAATTACAAATAGCATGGCACCTTTTATTTGCATTGTCGGGCAGATCCATCATTGTTTAAGTAGTGCTCTTGGAAACTCAGAGCTCTTCAGATTGAAATTTTAGCTGGAAGACTGGGCTTAACAGTATATCTAAGAGCTTTCACACTAAGGCATTGTGCGTCTTTATGTGCCCCTTTGTACTCAGCCATCCTGACGAGTGGAAGGGAGTGATCACCAGGATGCGTGAGTGTTAAATTTTTGCCACTGCACACATTTTTGTTGAATACAAACCATGTTGAATATCCCACTGTAGCAGCACAAGTAAAATAACATATATATGCATAGTTTTCTTCTCAGGTTTAACTACTGTTGTGTGCTTACTCTCATACAATGGACCGATGTTACCTTCCACACCTGATCCTGCTGTAAAAGTTAAAGTACAATGTACGGCCTTGCTCTTTTTTTAACCATCTGTTTGAACACGATTGAGTCACTATCTACGGTAATGGGTCCAGTAGCTGAGTTATACTGGAACTTACGCATTGTATGGGGAATTTCTATTCCTCAAAACAAAAACTATAATTGATGATGGGTGCCAGCTGAGTTCACTTTATTGCACAAAGTCATTTAACAGCAGGAAATGCATGGGAGATTGCATAAAGCTAAAATCATTAAAATTGAGAAGAAGAGGAAGCAAAATGGACAGCTTCAAGTAAAACTTAGAGATAAAATAAAAGGAATCAAAAAGACAGGAGACAAAACAGCAGCGAATGGTGTTCTACTGGATTCAAATTAATTTCACTGGACACTCTTGCCTTTGAAAACAGTCCGAGCATTTCAAGGAGAGCGATATTATGTTTGCAGGACCTCTGGAAACATTATCCGAACTGATCTCTACAGAACTGTTTCCTGTATCTGTTATTGTTCTCTATAACAATCCACGAGCCTACATGAAAAAAAAAAAAAAACCCAACAAACAGGTTTGTTGCCTGCAGGCTTTACGTTGCTTGTTGTGGATCAATCTGGTTACCAATTAAATTCAGTGATTTCCTGCTCTGTTTTCTCGTTGTTCAATGTCATATTTTTTTTTTTTTTTTTAAATAGAAAATTTAAGTTTTGTTTCACTGCTATTTTTTTTTTCCATTTCTACCCTTTCCTTTGTTTGTCATTCCCAGTGAAATTCGTTTGGTTCAAAGGTTTTTACTAAAAGCCCCCAGCCATTGTGAGACGAAGAAAACTTCAGTTGCATGGCCACGTTTCAAGATCTAAAGGCCTGGTTAAAACAATACTCCAAGGGTGCAGTGAAAGGGACAAGACACAAAGGAAGATAACATAAGATAGCGAACGGACGTCAGACCGGGAGCCGGCAGAGATGGAAGAAACTGTCAAGACAACCGTCTGCAGTCAGTGCCGCGACCACCCGAAATGATGGTGCTATACTTGGCCATAAAGTTTATGATTACAAATACATGGGACAGGAAGGCACCTGAAGAGGTGAGCAGAGGAAGACAATACACCACAATCTTCCCATATGAAGAGTACAATGAAAAAACATGCAAGGTCACATTTTAATGTTTTTTGAGTTATTACCCCTGGCAGATAGTAC